>ARYC01017116.1:0-37209 GCA_000711775.1 Oxytricha trifallax
CATTATGGTTCTTTGACTTAGTTTTCTTTTTAAACTGCATGTTTATTATATTTAGGAACTAACATCGACCTCAAAATCTGATTGTAATGAGCTTTACTCTGATCGTTGCAAGTGTAACCTCTTCAGCTACTTTGATTTATATGCAAACATTTTAAATCCACTTGTTAAGAATCAAAGCAAATAATTAATTAAATAATTAATATGACCTCAAATTAAATTAAAATAGCCAAGTTTAGTATTTATTTAATCAAATCATAATATATATTAATCATCATAAATCATTAGTCAGTCTATATTTTTTAGAAATCATATTAATCTTGAACAAGCCTTCTTCCTCCAAAACAAACCCCTGAACCTAATTTAACTTAAAGTATGTAGAATGAGTTTTTAACAACAATAATTTTCTAATAAAAAATAATTATTATTTCCTATTATTTTTATTCAAATCATAAGAAATAAGTTGTATTACTCCTCTATTTAAATTAAACTTAAGGACTAGTCAATAATTAAATTTATAGAATGGAGGACTATAGT
Organism: Oxytricha trifallax; assembly: GCA_000711775.1. Taxonomy (NCBI): domain Eukaryota; phylum Ciliophora; class Spirotrichea; order Sporadotrichida; family Oxytrichidae; genus Oxytricha; species Oxytricha trifallax. The sequence continues at coordinate 535 of ARYC01017116.1, forward strand.
CTTGAAAAGATATTTGTGAAAAGGGAAGAACTTCTCTAAAGATTTAGATCGAAGAATGACAGATATCGCTACATGACTTAGTATCGTAAGATATTTTGCCTAGTAATTTGTTCATTTTATAGTCAACTTGTTTTTTTTCCCAATTAACGGAGGTCCACAAGAATCGAGGCAATCTCGCGGCATCTTCATTAATCGGAGTGCGAAGAGTGATCGGAGCCGTGTAAATAATGGGCAAAAAAGGGATACTAAGGCAAGATGCTTCACGCAGCAGTGCATGTTCTGTGTTGATTAGACAAGAGCTCTCAATAAAAATTTGTACCAAGATGCAACGTCAGATGACCTAGTCTCCTAGTTTCTTCCTTCCTATGATCAAAATTCGGGGCAACTACCTGAGAGAGGCTTTTACTTCTCAATCCTTGGCACATTAAACCGGAATACCTAAAGGGAGTCGTGGAACATGCACATAAGGTGCTCTATAACGAGGGAGCCCAGTAATCGGAACAAACCGGAATAGAAGTTACTCCTGAGTGGTTCGAGGATCTTCCCAAGCACCCCTTTGTTTCAAGTAAGATTTGTTGAGATTAACAATTAGGGAAACCTGGAAAAGCAATATTCTTGATGAAGCAGAGGTCAAGACTAGGCAGATAGAAATCCTAAAATGAGTCATTTGAAATAGCGTCAAGACTAATAGGAGTTATGATATCACTTTTGCAGAGTCAGGATGAGAACAAGATTAATACAAATAGGAAGAGATTAGCGGATGGAACACTGCAGATAATCAATATTTAAAAGAGGACTCCAAGAAAGTAGAATCAAGATATTATGATTTAATATTAGGTATAGAATAGTTATTATGAACTAAGGATTTCTTATATCCCTTAATTCACTTAATTAATTATAATCATTTAATCAACTTACTCGATTGAGGTTCTTATACGTTACTTCACCTTGGTCTTTGATTCCCATTCAGTCTTCTAAGCAATTCTTTCTTACAAATCTGCTTAACTGTGTAAAAGTAGCTTCTTTCAATTCCGTTATATTGAGGGAGAATATAGCACACTGAAGATTGGAGAAATCATTAAATCATTCATGCAATCACGGGTGATCTAACTTCGGTGCACTGAGAGATTATCCATAAAAACAGCAAGTTTTTGATGTGGGAATTTCTATCTGAGCTGTTAAATACTAGACAAACTCAGGATTTCTCACAGACCGTTTGAATATTCTGTAATGCACCAATCCTTGCTCGCTAGACACTTCAGCTAGTAATGCATAGGAAGTGATTTCAGACTTTCGATCCTAGAGAAAAGGGCGAGAATAAGGTTTAGCCCATGATCGACTAAGCTGAGTCGCAGGTGAAAAGATGGCCTCATCAACGAAGTTAACTTTTGCACTATGCTCGAACTCTCTGAGGAAAGTTGCTCTCATTATAATCTTTAAGTGGTAATTTTCTAAATTGGGATCGAATCACTTCTCTTAACTAACTTGATAGTCTTAAATCTGATCCCCTGGCTTTTATATAGTCTTTGCAAAGTTGAAGGATTAATCTATGATTCTGGGTACAATCTGTGAAACATTACTAATCGTTCTCTCAGAGAGAGCACAACCCAATGCTGAAGTGTGTCTGTTCTGATTAGATACTCGATCTGATCTAGACTAAGTGTGCGAAATTTGGATTGGGCTAGTCATCTTTAGTTAGTCATGAATGATATGCTTGATGACTATAGTCTTTGGATAGTCCTTGGAGTTATTCCTAAAAACTTAACTAGCAAATTTTTGATCCCAGAATCTTTGAATGCCACCCTCGAGCTCTTCAATTCAATCATTAGCTTTTAAATGAAGTCTTTCGCTATTTAAAGATTGATCTTCATGAATTAGGTTGAAAAACATTATATTGGTTAAGAAATATTTGATGACTAACCTGTGGTTGTTGAAATCTTTGAATATAGGCCTTGTCCTTATTAATAAATAAAAATAATTGAAACTATTAATAATTAAAGCTTGAGAATGCTGTTCATTTATCTATAATTAAAATTTCACCTAAAATCTTACAATTTTTGAATCTTGGGGAATCGTGACGACTATAGTTACGAAAACATAAGAAAATTAAACATGTGTCTACTATAATATTCAAAATTATCGACATTTTATTATTCGAAGACCTATTTATCACACATTTAAGCCTTTTAATCAAATTTAATTAAAGGAGCAATTTAAAATTTAATATTAAAGCATTTAATAAAAACTTATAAATCTTTTTCCATCAATAGGATTAAAATAAATATCATTTGTAGAACAAGAAGGGTTTATAATAATGTTCAAAAAGGCAAAGCGTCATATTTAAATAGCTATACATGATTAAAAATAAATTTATAAACAAATAAGTTATATTTACTCGAATCAAATGGATATTTATATAAAAGCATAAAATTATTTATCTTACCTAGTTTAAATAGTATATTTGGAAATAATATTATAATATTTATTATTAATATGTTTTGAATTTATTCCTAATATAAATTGATTAATTATAACAAAATAGTATAATATTTCTACAAAAAGAGTTAGTCGCTGCATTAAATTAAATAATTATATAAAATACCATAAAAATATTGGCACCACAAAAATTCGCAAAAAGTTTTATCCGATTTTTTCTCCATTAATACGTATTTACTTATTTATAATTTTAAAAATCTGAAATACGTAAAATTGAATTTCAACAAGTTGTAAGGTTTATCTTAGAATTTATCTTATTTAGTATCTTAAAAAAAATTTTTAATCATAAAAATTTAGAAGAAAATACATCTTGATTAGAATCTATAAATGTTAAAAATTACTTAAAGTGTTGTACCAAAATAACATTTATTAGTCTTAAATAGAATATGCAATAAGAGAAACTGCATTATTCTTGTTTTAGAGTAGTATCACGGGATATTGAGTTGACTTTCTTTTTAAATGTTTCTATAATTAAATTGTTTTAAATAATACAAATAAAATAAATATAATAATATTTTTTGAAATTTTTTCTGTCATATATGTCTTTATACTCGGGCAACCTAAGACGCCAAGATGATTCCCACAAAAAATGCCTCTTGGGTTGATATATATCCTGGCTGCGTGGTGTAAATTTGGTTAGTATAATACTTAAGATACGACTATAACCTTTTTTATTAAATTAAAATAATTAGTTCTATATAGACAGACTGACAATAATTAGGTGGTCTTAATGAGAATGATAAATCTGTATAAAAAATAACATTTTATTAAAATTATCCTCGCCTTCTCCTTTCAATAACACTTTTATGAAATGTTATTATAAAAATTTGAGAAATAATTATAAATATTGTGACTTTATGGTCCCTTTAAATAGCATCCCAATCTATGGCATTATGAAATCTTAAGCCACTATAGAATATAAATGAGTTGGCTAAGAATGCTTCTTGAATTAAATAATAATAAATTAATTTTAAAATCATTTATTGGACAGTACATGCATTCATATCTTGAACCAAAATAATTTATGTATTTGTGCGTTTTTATTTTATTATAAATATTATTTTTTAAGCTGGCTTTAACTTCTGCCAACCTAAAGACCCACTGATGCTTCTAATAAATAGTTGCTGTTTCTTAAGAATTATAGTTTACAAGATCCTCGGAGTTTCTCCATAAATGTGAAAATAAAATTTATTTTATAGATTTAATTAAAACATTTATAATGCAAGTTTAAGGTTTCATCAAACTATATATCGCCTCTCACCTATATTTTTGCTTATTTTGCAAAATAAATTTAAATATGTTTGCATACCAATTAAAACTGTTTATAAATAAATTAAGCATTAGAGTCTATTAGCTCTCTATCTCAAACGACACAGTAATAATTAAAGATAATAATTATAGATTAAAATCTTGCCGAGTTGATTGTTACCATTTTGAGTCTTTATTTATTTTTAATAATTGAAAAAAAATAATTCTTATAAGTCATAAAACATAATATTTTTACATTTATATATAAAAATATTATTTTATTTTGAATGTATAGTAAGACATTGCGGTTGCATATTAGGATCTCAGCAATTTTTTTTCTCAATAAATATATCAATAATTAAATATATAATCATTAATTTTAAAAAAGAAAATTTTAAGGTCTACCGAAAGGAAAGTTTATAACTAATACTTTGGTAAATGTTGCATTTAATATCCTTATATTAAATTACAATGTAAACCTTTGAGGGCATGTATTAATTTAAAAATATAAAAGATTTATTTTAGATAAATTTATAATGATAAGATCATTTTAGAGATGATGATTTCGAACACTATGTTATGATTTTGTATTTTAGCATTTGAAACATACGTTAACTGCAAAATAAGAATTTTTTTAAATATTTATTATTATTCACTCTAGTAATTTTAAATAAAAATATATAAATTATTAATACACTTCGAACAAGAAATCTATTCACTCAGTACGTATAAATAAATACGTTTTATAAAGTATATTTGCTACACTCATTTTCATTATTTGCATTCGTTTAAGCAGATTCACGATTTTTATAGAATTTTTTATCTAGAGTAGAGTTTAAATGCGTAATATTGTGACTTACTAGTTCTGATAATGAGGCTTAGTATATTAAAATTAATAAATATAAAATAAATAAGCATAATTTAAAATAATTTATTAGTTAATTATCCCCATTACTTATTTATTTATTTATTTTATTTATTAGTTTCTAACGATTATAATTTTAACAGGCACATATTTTATATATTATTCAGACATATTAGAAATTAAAGCATTTTTTATTAATCTAATAAATAAAATAAAATATTTTATTTTTACATTTTTCATATTTTAAAATTACTTTAAAAAAACACGTTTTAACGGAAAAAAAGAAAATCGGATAATATCTTTTGCTTGTTTTTAGGGGCCAAAATATTCAACTTAATATTTAAATTTCCAGTGAATCTTGGAAACGTTGAACAAAATTCTTGATTTACATTAAAAATTTTCATACCCCCCTTAATTAAATGCTATAATAACTTTTTTTTAATGTAGAATCAGGGACATATTGGGGTTAGTAGCAAATCTTTTTATAATTAAAAATGTTTAGATTTATCTCTAAACTTATGTATAATACGAGTATTAATGAAGATAACTTAAACATAAGCGATATCAAAATTAAATATCTTTAGCATAAACTTTACAAAAGTTTGCCTAAACTGTAAGGCATCACAGATTTTTATCTGTTAATCATTATAATTATTGTTTTTGGAAATATGTCACAAGAAAATAAAGTACTCTCAAGACTTTACTGTTTATATTTAAGAATTTAAAATTTATAATATTGACCAAACTTTCCTTTAAACTAGCAATCCTGATTGTTTTATCCCACGTTTCCTTACATTCGTATAATATCAAAGACTATCACAGCTATTTACATGAGAAATGGTATTATTTTCTTGTCCCTCAATAGAGTTGAGGTAGATTTATTTGATAATAACATTTAATAGAAATAATTTAAGTTATATTTATTATTTGAGGACTAAAGCTGTTTTTGTGAATAATATCATGTTAATTCATCAAGAAAAATCTGTGTTTATATTTAATAACTTGATTGATAAATTTTTTATAAGAAGTATGATATTTTTTTATAGTGTGTTATTAATGTGATCTTAGATAGCATTTAGGTAGATTCAATTCATTCAGGCATAAAAAGTTAAGCCATCTTCGCTGTATTAAGCGAGAGTGTTTATTTAGTTCTAACATAAGTTTAGAGATAAATACAATGCATAATAACTAACTCTGTTTGTTGATAGTTACCTATCTGTTTATACGACAAAGGGGTCTAAGAAATTTTATGAAAAATTAAACACCTTTCCTTTATAAAACATTCTTTATTACCCAAAATTTTATGGAATCTAATTCAACTGTGGTTAAATCAAAATATACTATAAAACACTGCTGCTCTTTCATACTATACGCATTATTTTTGCATAATTTGCTTATAGAAACTGTAAAATTGATTCTAAGATGTAATAAGATGTTTGCATTAATAAAACAGTACTAATGTGAGAGAGTAGAAAGAATGAATATTTATAAATAAATTTTGAGTATTATAATTAATTATTTCACAAATGATACGCGCTTTTAATTGACTAGGTATATATTATTTTTCTTCGTCTTATGAATAGCTAATGACCATATTTCTCTTTGAATCAGGACCAATATCAAAATTTTGCTCCAGATTTCTAATTAAGCTTAAGCTTATTAAAAAATGTGACATCCACCAATGTGAGTATTCACATGCTTTTTTAATAGATATACCAGTTAATAAGTCCCAAAAAATTATTTATCAAAGATTACAAGACCAATAATATGCTTTATAAGCCAATAATGTCACGTTGATTACTAAAATGCCTAGCTTCGTTTATTTTTCATAGATTTAAAGAAATTTTTCTTCTTAGCTTCTTCAATAATTCCTTGAGGTAAATTTCTTCTTAACAAATATTTTTACAAAAGAACAAAATTTTTTTGAAAAAATTGTTAGACATAAGTTACTGAGTTAACAAATAAATAGCTAACTTTCATTTGCACAACATAATAATAGAGGTTTGAAGCAAATAATAAAGAGGAGTTTGGTGTATTAATCAACTCTAGTCTTTTTATTTTTGAAAGCTTTATTTTAATCACATAGTATATTGTTTAAAAATGAGATTTTTTTGTAGCCTTCAAATGTTGAAAAATGAACCAAATAGTGCATTTGTTTCAGTAATCTTGTTATCATCACCATGTTAAGTGATATATCGAGACAGAAATTTTTTGCTCATAAAATTTTATATATTTTTAGCCTCAAAATTTTAATTTAACGTTCATAAATTCAATCTTTGTTCCTTTTTATAGAAGTTATGAATTCAAAATTTTAAAATTCATAGATTTCTTGTAAATATTATTTGAAAATTTACTACTAAATATGGCAGCTTATTCAAGATACTCTTTAAGAATTGGAACTGAGATTGCCTAACAATACATAGATTTTTGAGGAGTATAATAAAGAGACTTACAAGAACTTGCTTACATTTTTGAGTGTTATTTTAAACTTTTGTTTTTTTAATACATTAAGGCTATTGAGATTTAAAATTATTCTACAAGATTATTTATATTATATCAAATACCCAGATAACTTAAACGATATTCTCTGGATTGATAAAAAGAGTTTTGGAATTGCATAAAATTTGTTATGCTCAAAGGAGTTTGAAAACTTAAAATCTTAAGCTTTACATTGAACATTTATAATCAATTTTTACGATTTTAATTGTGGCTTAAGATAAAAGAATAGATACAGTATCAACGTGCTTGGGACTCTTGGGTTATTACCTAATAAAAGAAAAATAGACTATTGGCTTATTTTAGCAGTAGTATGAGAGTTGTTGCTTCAATATAAGAGTTCAATATGGAACGCAAGTTTTAATTTGTCACTATTAAAACAATAATCTATTTATTAAGAATCTAAAGCATTTAAAGTAGAAGATGAATGCAAAAAATAAAAAACATAATTGGCAACTTAATTATAAAGAATCTCCAAACTATCCTCACCAAACAATAGTCAACATGCTTGAACTACTTAAGAGAGAAAGTTTCAAGAGAAAAAACCCATAGATCAATTAAAACATGATAATTTAAGTTAAATCAATTAATTATAATTATTAACTGAAATTAAGTGTAATTAGCCTTAATTCAAATTTAAACACCCTAATTGATTAAATTAAATCCACAATTAATCGAACCAATAGATTTAATAACCAGGCAAAACATTATAACTTAGTAACAAATAAAAATTGATTTTTATTTTTAATTGTTCTTAACTCCAATCCTTGTGTTTAATTGAACTATGGGATTTTACAACAAATACAATTATAAAGATTTTCGTATAAGTTAAAAAATTAAATATACAAAGAATATTAATTGAATTTAGAAATATAACTTGCATTTCTCTTCTTAATCCAAAAAAATCATAAATATATAATACAATTAAATCACTTAAATAACCAATTAAGGGTTTTTTAATGTACAATTAAATAATAATAATAAAATAATGTTAAAAAGAGATATAAATAAGGTTAATTAATTGATGATAAATATGACTATAGATATATATTATAAAATTTAATATTAATACATTTATAGGAATAGATTTATCATTAATTTAAATATTTGAAGCATTCATACTCCTTTCGTTTAATATTATTTAATAATTAGTTATTAAAGTTAACTACATTTTCAAATAATCTACAAATTTGAATGAGTCAAATAAAATTTAAATTTTTATTATAATATAAATTAATTAATCTATTTATTACAAAATTATATCGAAATGTAAACTAATATATAATTTTAAATAAGATATTCAGATGGTGGAAGAAAAAAATAAGAATATAATATGAACAAAATAAATTAAATATATTGTGTTGGTTAATATTAAAAACTACAATAGGCAAATGAAAAATAAACATATTATAGTATTTAAATATTTTTAGCTCTTTATATTTTTTGAAAATGTATTAAAATGAATTCAATTAACGATTTTAATGAAAGTTAGAGCTTTTTTTTAAATATGCATAAATTTACTCATGATTTTTAATTTCTTTGTTCCTCTTAACTGTAATCTTTATGATAAATTAAATAGAAAATTTTATAAATGCTAATAAACTGTAAAATTCATTATGCATTGTCAAAGAATTATTTTTTAGAAAAAACTGAGATTAATAAAATTAATATAAATTAAATATGAATAAAAATGTTATTTCTTATACTATTAGATAGATACTAGATCACAATTCTTAAATTTTATTTTGTGTTGTATAACTCTGTGAATTATTTAGCTTTAAATAATTAGGGAAACAATTTTGATTTCATATAAACATTATAAGGAAAGTTTGCATTAATCCTTATAACTAGTCTATTAGTATAAAAAGTAAAATTAAAGCTCTGAACTTGACAATTGATTATATAAACTATATGGTCATTTAAACTCATTGATGGAACTTAAACTATACTCTTTTGCAGATAAAACAAAAGATTTTCATCGAAAATTTCTTTATACTAAGATGACTATATCCAGTTTAAGTAATAAAAATTTTAGCAATACATGTATACAAAAGATCTAAGTTTTCATTTAGATTTCAATTTCTAAGATAGTTTAACTTTAATCATACCCAACACTATTTAAAGCTGATGAGGAATTGAACAATATAATTTATTTGGATGAAACTAATTTTTTTGAGACCCATGCAATTACTTTTAAAGTTTGGGCAGGACCTTACCAAATTAGGATGTTAAAAAGGAAGCGTTATTGAAATAACTTTTGGTGCATTAGTATTTATTTTTGAACAAAAAGGACTTCTAGGGTAAATATTAAAGAAAATTTATTAAAATCCCAGAATTAATTTCAGGACTTTCAATTATTGAAGATTAACAAAATGGCAAATAAGCAATTCTTTTTATGGATAATTTGCAAGCTCATCACAGCAAGACTTTCAAACATTATATTGAAGGTAATATTAATTGAGTTATTATTCAATGCTCCTTATTCTTCAGAGTTAATCTCTATTGAAAATAAATTTTTCTAGGGTCAAACTTTAGTATAAAAAGGATGTAATTGAAAGAAGCTTTAATTTCTTCAAATAAGATGAAAAATTTAATAGTAAGGGAAGCAATTTTGAGAATTAAGTAAGATGACTGCCTTAAACTGAAAAGGCATATAATTAAAACACAAAGTTAGTTTACATTATTGGAAAAAGAATAATTAATTAAAGGACTCGATTTAAGCAATTATTAATTAAAATCATATTTTTAAAACTTTTTTTTTAAGAAGTTTAATTTAGGTTCCTTGTCAATAAACCCCTCTTTTTGTTCCACTTTATTCTAGTTTTCAACACTATTATAATAAGAGTTTCTAAAATTTCATTTCGTTGAACTTTCTCTTTTTAGTAATTCTTTTTATTTATGAAACTTTGCTTCAAAAGTGAGAGTGCTAAACCTTTGCTCTATGTAAAAAAATAAAAAACTATTAACTTACTCGAAATAATTGGATCTTTTTAGAATTGCTCTTAAAACTCCTATAGCTATTAAGAATTAAATGTTTGTCCCTCAAAATTTAAGTCCCTGAAACTCCTATCTTATATTGATCATTAACCATCCCATAAGCTCTTATAAGCTCAATATGAATGGGTAAAAAATGGTAAATTAATCGAAATTATCACATTTAAATTGATTAAAATTTCGATCCATTTAAGAACATCTCATTAAAATCTCATATTTTTTACAAAAAGGCATGGACATATTGCCAATTTCACATAAAAATTTAAGGTTACATTGGGATTTGAAGTAGTTTTACCAGTTAATTTACTGCTTAATTGCCTTCTAACTATTTGGATGGTGTTTAAGTATTTATAAAATTCCGTTTTAGTTCATTTATTTGCTTTCCATCAGTTTATTAATTAATAACAATTCTAATTAATTGATTTCTCTTAGCCTTTACATTTCTCATAAAGATTTTATTTTTTAACTAAAAGCTTTTTTTATTGGCTGTAATATCGCTTTAGCAGCAATAAATAATTGCTAAAATTATTTATACATTTTTCAATGTTCCATTCGTTTTTTATTCTTAGGTTTATAATAATCGTATTGAGGATCACATTAAGAATATTTTTCATATTTATGTTCCCCACCTATCTAGACAAAAATTAGAAGAAAAGGTCTGAAATGATGATTCTATAAATTTTTGGGGTTTTAAGTTAATATTGAAATCTTGTAAAATGCGTTTTATATTTTTCATATATTTGGGTCCCTTTTATTATAATTTATATTAACTATTAATATAAACTATGCTTAATTATAAAATGTGATTATGAAAACAAAAATGAGACTATTAATCATATTATTAATTAAGCTACATAATAGTTTATAGAACATTAATTAAAAAGTGTAAAATATAGCATGACTTCATTGAGAAGTAATAATTCAAAGCATGATAATTCATCCTAGTTGTCCGAACTTTCTAGCTGTAATATAGAAATTAAAAGTATAATAATATTATCTATATTTCCTACAAACCTTAAATAATCAATACAAAACAAGAAGCAAACTTAGAGATCTAGAATATTACAGTCATTCAATACCATATCTTATTCAACATGTAAATGCACAGTTTGAGACAGAATGTTTAAAAAATAAATTTACACAAAGAATATCGAAACTCGTTCTAGAAAACAGGGGAAGTTATAAAGTTTTAAATCAAATGATGGATATTCTATTAAAATTTGTAAAACTAAATTTAATGGCATATACTCATCTGCATAACTAATGTGCCACTTAATTTTTCATTCGAAAACAGACTTTCTTGAATCAGGCATATCCTCCCTTAGTAATTGATAACAATGTACTAAATTTTCAATTTTAGGTTATCTCTTAATTAAATAATTTTGATCTGAAACAAACGAAAATGAAGTAGTAGGGAAGACCACAATATAAGAACGAAGGGGGACCCAATTAAATTGAGGAACTTAAATATCCAGAACCTAAATTTTTCATCTCTAATATTGATGATTTAAAAGAAGGTTACTCTAAATAAAAATAATCTGGTTCTTAATTGTAATTGGCAATTACGATTAAATAATACTTTAAATATTCTAAACAACTATAAAATTTTTAGAAAAATAATTAAGCACAGATCAAATTAAAGGGTTCTCTAATTTAATAAATTAAAGAGTAAATTTAGAAGTGATTTTTTTCATATAGAAAAACTTGTCTAGACATTACAAACTCAGTTTTAAATAAAATAAACACTATCGAGATAAGGTTTTAACGAGACATTGCAATTCTCTTTAATTTAAAAACAAAATAATTAGCAATTAGACCACATTTATGATTTATAATAGGAAATTGATAAATTTAATCAAAAACTTTATTTATTAAAAAGTATTCTTATAGATCAGACGCAGACTGAAGTACAGCACTCACTTAAAATGTAAGATTTAAAAAGAATATCTTTATTTTTTATTTTTAGTGGTCCCACCTGGTAAGACCACAGGTGTCACTGGGGAACAGGTGCTTCGCAAGACTACACATTGAGGTGACTTAAAAGACTTTGAGATAAATCAGGATGAAGATGACGATGAAGATCAAGAAGATGAAACGCTTTATTAGACATTTACATTTTTTAATTGTATATTAAGTATTCTGATTAACTTTAATTAAATTATTAATTCACTAAATTTTCCAAATTATAAACTATGATTACTAGGATCTATTTTAATCTAATACTTGCAAATTTGGCTAAAGAGTTATAACTTAAACATGGAAGATCTGCTACATATCCAGCAATTTTAGAGCGGTTTCATGGAGATGCAAAGTTAGTGTGGGTATAGCAACAGCCAAGCTTCATAAATAAAAAATGTTGTACATCTCTACTTGTAACCTCAAAACATAAAAATCAATCTTGATAATACCTCCTATTGTCCTAATCAGTAACTTTTCAAGAGCAAATTCTAGGGACCTTAAATTTTAAACAGACTCGATTTCATGTACCTACAATAATGGGGAAAACTACATGTGATCAATCTATGTAAAGACTTCAAGAGATAATTACTTATTTTTTAAATAAAATTGCATCAGCTATTTGGAGAGAAATTCTAAGAAGTCATGGATAATCTGAATCTATTTCTCAGGTTGCATTAGAGCTGGTTGATTCGGGAGCTATGAGTAACATTAAAGACATTTTGCATATTTTGGTAAAAGGGAACATTCTAAATTCCTACTTCAAACAAAATTATCAGCATTTATAAAATCATAAAATTAATGGATTTTAATATTATTTAATTCCAAATTTTTCTCAAAATAATTCGTATAGTTAAAAGAGTTTGATAATATATTTTATTAATTTAATTATTTTATATTCTTATAAAACAAATAATATATTTTTTAAATAATTTTCGATTGTTTTACAGCTATTTATGCAAAATAAAATTGTCTTTATTGTCTACTTTTCTTAATAATTATTATTCTCTATTTATTTTATTAATTATCTTATCTAATTTTATAAATTTTTTAATTTTAAAATTATTAACCATTGTAAATTTTAATAATCTATGGATAGACCAAATTAAATTTCTATATTCAATTTATTGCTTTTATCCTAATTTATATATTTAGAATATCTTTTCATTATTATAATTTAATTACTAAAAATGAAGATTTAATTACTTTTTTTAAACAATTAAAATTAAAATCGATATTAAAAGTATGTTTTTTCATCAATTAATTATGTTTATCATTTATATATTATCGAATTTAATCACTGATTCTGTTAGCTGCAAACCTAACGTTTACAATAGGATTTTAAAATATTTTTAATTTTATTTTATATGAGAAATTGTTTTTCAAATATTCTTTTAGAGGAACATTCAAAGTTTGAGGTCAGGTTTTATTTGTTTAACTCATCTCTCTCCAATTTTGCAAGTCATATTAAATGATTGTCCCACAATGTTTAAATGACTTTTTGTCATCTTTTTTTTATTGTTTCTTACCATTAGTATTTAAACGACTTTTTATAGAATCAATTGTCTAAATTTAATTTTATCGCCCAGAACATAAATTTATAAGCTTAAAACACAAGGGAAAACAAAAAATTATTAGATATTTAATTTTAAATTGGCATGCTTGTAAGAAAGATTATCTTAAAAAATAAATAAAATGGCTCATTAAGCCTCATAAATTTACTCTATGCTAACAAACTCTAATAATACTTAAACGAAATAGCTCAAAAATATTTCATTACAAACTTAAGATATTGTACAAGATTGAATAGTCTCCCAGGCAATGATTAAGATTATCTAATGATAAAATCTTTTTTATTCAAGTCCCTTGATGCCAGTATTCTTCTTAATTGATTATTTTAAATTTCAGGATGTAAGATCAAACATTAGAATTAATTTACTAATTCAAACAATTTTAAATATTTATTCCTCTCACAAACCCCACCAGAGTATCGTTTGAATTTCAAAAATTCTTTGGATCTGAGTAATTCCCTTGAAGATTTAGGTCAATCAAATATTTTCAAAAAAGTATATCAAAGTCATCAATTTTATCTAAGATGCTCCTATTTGATGATTAGATTTATAATTATGGAATCTATTATATTTATTAAGTACAATATCAATGATTTTATAGAAATTATCAACTTGTACATACAAAACTTTAAAGTAAAATAAATTTTAAATCTAAAGAAACCTATGTTATTAAAGTTGATTTTACTAAATAAAAAAGTTAACATTAAGCAATAATCCTTCTATCTCCAATTTTTGTTACAAAAATACTTATAAGTTAGTAGTTCAGATAATTACTGTCTATCCTTTGATTATCAAAGAATAGGCTAATTAGAAAAATCATATAGAAGTTTCTAGGGTTGCCTTTAGTTTATGTTTATAAGTATTTTAATTGAATTATAAGACATTAAAATGAGCCACACATGAAGATTTTTCTCTGTTTTTTACTCCCTAAGCAAGTACTGTAACAAAATTCAATCATAACCTTTTTTTAAAAAAAATTCTTTAAATAAATAACTGCAGGGCATTAAGACATTCCTTTTGATTAATGTAAAAAGATACAAACTTTCTTTAATAAAGGGAACTTCCATCTATGAATTAACCAAATTCTTATGAGAATCCTAGATCTCTCACACTAATTTAAAATAAAATATAGTAAATTTTACTTTCTTTTTCTACTCTTAACCGTGGAGAGTAGAAAATCATCGCTTTGCCATTTAAACAAAAATTAGTATTTTAGTATTGAAACTATAGAAAAGTAATTTCCAAATATACAAGACAGGCCATATCCTAATTCTTTATGTTATATATGCACCAAACAATTTAAATGGTTGGTGTTAATTCTTTGAAGTTTTCTTTGGCAGATAATCTCTTTAATAAATAAAATATATAAACAATTATTATAATTGTAAAAAGTTGTAGCAACTTTCTCCTCAATTGAGAAATCCATTTATTAAAAAAATAAAGACAAGTTAGACGACATCGAAAAGGATACATTAAGAATAAAAATTAGACTTATTTATTATTAAAAAGTTTTATTATTCTAAATAATTTTCTTTTTCTATTACTATCATAAAAAAAGAAATTAACTTATAGTTACATCTTAAACTTACCTTGCATCTTTAATTTTTTTATTTTATTCTTATTAAATTATAATTTATATCACATTGAAACGAAATAGGTAATGATAAATGTTTAAACTATAAATTTGAGCACACTCTTAGCAATTTGTCTCTAATTTGATTAAATAAATATGAAAATGGAAAGATAATTTGTAAATAATTTATTATATATTTAGATTATATATAACAAGGATTCCAATTTTACCCAATCACTGTTACAGCAAATAAAATCCTAAAATATTGAAGTATTTATTAAGAATTTATTTTTTTTAAAAATATAGTCATGGTAGGCAAATTTTAAAAGAACTTATTAATCATAAATTTAAGATTAAGACATAAAAATTTATGATCAATCTGCTAATTCTATTTGGGTTTCTAAATTAAATTTTCAAATTAAATAAGCTTCACTTAAAATTATTTATTAAAATTTTTAAATCAGGCAATAAAGAAAGATTGAAGAAGATTGAGAGAAAATTAAAACTAATACATTAATAATAACATATAAAATATAAGATAGTTATTAAGAATGATCATAAAAGGCCTAAATTTAAGTTTAATATGGGAATTGAATAAATTTACTTTACAATTAATAGAATGATTAATAAACATATATGTTTTAAATATATATTAATTATCTTATTAAATTTGAGACAAATTACTATTGAATATTAGTAACATCAATTTCTTGCTACATTTTATATTTGAATTTAAGCTTTCTAAAATAAAATTGGTGCTTAATTTCTTGAATATGCAACTACGAAAACGGTTGTTTGGTCGCAGAACCCAGCAGTCGAGAGTGAATGAATTAAAAGTGTTGTGAGATTGGCATTTTTGCCATTTACACTTACAAGATTTACAAATGTCAACTCATGTGACTACAATAGATTACCAGCGCTTTATTTTAGGTTCAAAAATTATGTGACAGTCTTTAGAAAGACCGTAATTTTTGTAATATTATGGGAGTGTAAGGCAAGTTTAACATATTTCAAGCAGCCATATATACTGCTCTAAAATAAATTGAGCATTATTTGGAAACTTATTTAGAGATAAAACTTAGAGAATAAACGCAATTATTGAAAGTTTTTTAGATTAATAGACTGTCATTCTATTTTACCTTACCATGATTTAACTTCGATTCTATAAGTCTTTAATCTAGCTTTTATTATGATGAAATATTTAATTGGAACTCTGAATGAAAAGAGTATTTATAAGCCAATTGGTATAACAGCTTTCGATTTAGAGACATCAATAAAGTACTTCATAAATTAACTGTCTCCTTATAAGAATGATCATTGAAGCTAAATTAATATCTAGTAGATAAATTATACTCTGCCATGAAACCCTAAACAATGCTGATAATGAAAGCTGCCGGTCTTCAAATAAAAGCTCCAATACTTAGACAAGAATCATATTTTAGGAATAAGCGCATTAGATGTGTATTCAATAACAAGAGTATAAAGAACCCAATTTATTGTATAGGGATAAACATGAGAAAGATTGTTAGACATTTATTAGAGTCAGAAAATTTTCCTACTTGCGTTTTTAAGAGATTATGTCGTTATCATATTGCATATTTACACTTATACTTCGTTTGAAACAAAAACAGAAAAAAATAGCGGAACATAAACTAATATTGAAGCCAGTTTGCAGCTTGTTTAAATAATCAAGGAGGAAGAGAAGAAATCTAGTATATGAGGAGACCATTTAGGGAGAATTCAGAAACTCAAGAGAAGCAACTACGGTGGTAACAACATAAGGGGAGATATATATAACTTTAGACAGATGATGAGATCTTGGTTGTCTCAAAGGTCAAGATTAAGGTAACAATACCATATTGGTAGACCTCAAAGGAATAGGACAAATAGATTCAATATATTAAAGAAACTTCCAAGGATTGAACTTCTATAAATTAGACCATAATAGACTTGTCACTAGAACCGAAATGAACGAGCTTGCTTGAGCCTGTATAGGACTGAAGAAGCCATTACGTTTACTGTACGAGCAACTAACGGACATGATGATGGTTGGATTTATAGATAAGACAGTATGAGCTCAGTGCTTGAAAAAGACACCAAATACGTCAAATACGCAAAATAAGCCAAATACCTTATCCAGACATAGCTTTCTTCAATTTTTTTAATAGTAATCCTTCTATATTTAATAAATAAATCTATCACCTTCAATTGAAATCACTATTTCCTTATTTTACATTCCACTATGTACTTATAAATATAAACATTTAAAGTAATTATCAAAGTATAAAAACTAATTTAAATTTAAGAGGGTCTCTTTTATTTTAATTTAATTATTTTATTGATATATTTAATATATTTTTAATGATAATGTGTTTTTATAATAAAACATCATAATTTGAGAGTATTTTTAAATAATTAATGCAGTTTAATAAATTACATAAATCAAAATAGCATAATTTAAATAGTATTTAATTTTTGATAATTAATTGTCATTGAAAATATTAAATAAAAATGAATATATAATGAATTTATTAGGAGAGATAAAATAAAAAGCATTAATTTTAATACGAACTATTTATTATAATATATAAAAGCAGCAGTAAAACCAATATAAACTTGTAATAAAATAAACTATATAACTTTAGAGATTTAAGGTCTTGCATTTGTCTTGAATATTGATAAAAAATATTAAAATTTTTTATCATCATTAATTTTAAAATTATAAAAACATATTTAATATAATATATACATTAAAGATAGCTTGAAAAATATAAAATTATATCAACATTTAAAGATACATAGAGTGTTTTATAGTTTTCCTTAAATCACCTTTTATGTGGATAAATCTAAATTTATTTCTAATATAAACTATAAAAAATTTATCCCAAAAAAACTACCTGTTCGAATTTCTAGAATATTAATAACATGTAGTACTCTAACATTACAATCTAAAATTAATTGTAGCAGGTATACATTAAAAATTATTTATATACATTAATTTTTTATAGGTCGATCAAATTTATTGATCAGATTAAAATATGCTTGCTTAAAATAGCGGTTTACTATAATTGTTTTAAAAATCATTAAGTACCGATTTAATAATCTAATAATTAAAGATGTTAAAGCTAATAGAATCTAGGATTATCAAATAAAATTTCTAATTGTAAAATCTATAATTATTATAATTATTAAGAGTTTCCTTTTTATTATAAGTTTAGTTTATTACACTTACTTGGCTTTTAATGAGTTGAAAAATTGCCTGAATTTTTATATGCCTTTATTCTTTTATTATAATGTAATTAAATTTCATTTTTTTGAGAATCTCTAAGAGATAAAATATGTTTATTATGAAAAAAATTGGTCTCCATCTTATAAATATGCTCTCACCATTTGTCTTACAAGTATTACTTGCTTATGGGATTGATGACGAGACACAACTGCGAGCAATAATCATTAACTATAACTTAAAATAACTCTTAGCGATCATTAATTACAACTACTGCAAGTCCAGTGTGGTCTTTGAATCAACCGAAAGCATTCTTGAAATTTCAAAACTATTTTTATTATGGCCTTCACACGAAAGAGTAGAGTAAAATAATATAAGCACCCAAGGAGTGTTTTTACGTAAAAATTCTCAAAAATGTAACAAAAGATTAGGGATCAAACAAATGAAGATGAGACTATGGTAGATTATTAATGACAAATTTTAACATTCTAAAACTTAAAAAAGAAAAACTTTGTGCCATTCCATACTATTAATCACAGATTCTAGGTATAAATCTAGAAATAAAGTAGCTTCAAAAATAAGGTCAAAACGTTTAAAGAATCCTTAAGCTCAGAATATTTAGTTCAAATAGAGTGAGAGCATACTCAATTATTGCGGCAGTCTTTTTTTAAAAAAATATACTCCCAGAAAAAGGAACTCTTATAGTATAAAGAGGATTCCATTAACAAAATTCTACTTTACTCTAGAAGGATTATCAACGACTGTTTGTAAAAAAATTTACTTAACTTTTTTAATTTATGGAAAATGGGGTACTTTAAACATTGGAGCTTTTAAATCTGTGCTACAAATGACAAAGCAGATGAATACTTGTTCAATATTTTTAGAATATGTTTGATTTTATTTTAGAGTTACTTTCTTACTCATTTTCATATTGCAGTTAAACAATGTTTTTGATTCTGTATCAATTGACTCTAATCATATCGAAATGCTATAAGTGCAAACAAAGTTAAGTTAAAATTTAGAATTATGGTAGATTAAATTCAAACAAAAAAAATTAATTTGCCTTTATTTTTTGTATTCAAGGTGAATGTCGCTTAAGCTTTTAATAAATGTGTAATTATGCGTGCACTAACCTAAGTTAATAGGAATTAAACTTTATAACATTTCGTAAACGATTGGCAGAGAACTTATGTACACATACCAAACAATATTTATATAATTGAGATAATTGATAGAGACTACCTCTCAATTTATGAGTTGCACTTACTAACCTCAATAGCTGTAAATTTTTAGGGGGGAGGGGGGCAATACATTGAGGCTTGCTTAGAAAAGTAATGATGAATTACTTAATAGATTTAATGCCGCCCTATTTTACAAGAAATATAATTTGTTTAATGTTAATTATCATAATCTTGGCGAAGAAGATTAATGAGAGACAGAAATATATATAGACAAAATTAATTTATACATAACTAAAATACTTTACATAATAACATGATTGAATCATTTAAGTTAAATATTCAATTTAATGCTTAATTAAGTTTGAAAAAAGAGATTTATATTGATGTAAGTTTAGTAATTAAAATTATTAATTTATCAAGTCAAGAATTATATTTCACATGTAAACTTTGTCCGTCATTGCAATAATGAGATGTTATAATCCATTACCTAATACTTCCTGAATACAAATGCATTCTAAATTAATCCATATAGATCAGTTAAAGTTTTTGCTTCCAAATTTATTGCTTTATGCGAAAAAAAAGAAAATAGCGGGTTTGATTCTATTGTTCCCTTTCTCGCTTATAACAATAATTAATACCCATATAAAAATAAATGCAATAATCATTTTTTCACTTTATCAATTTAATCAAAAGCACATTTTAATTTTGAAAATTTGGATGTTGAAACATCTCTTAAATAACATTCACAAATGCTTTTCCTAAATTTCTTGAATTGATTTTACCTTTCAAAATTGATGATCGCTTATGTTAATAAAACCAGTTTCATATAATTTTAATTCTAATGTTTGTTATAGATCATTATATAGCATTTGAAAAAGTTAAAATTTAACGAAATCAATATTTATTTAAAATTCCTCACTTTTTTTCTGAATGTATGATGTGATCTATGAATATAAACTCTATAAATTATGCCTTTGATGATTCCAATTTAGTTGTTTCCCTTTATATTTATAAAAGCTAGCATTTTTATAACTTATAATATTACTTTTAGAAGTGATGCATCCTTAATGTGGTCTTAATCTGAAGATAAAATTTTAATTTAAATAATTTAAACACTAGGTTTTCATTTTCATCTCAATGATTTAACATATAAATCAATAAAATTTCTGTGATGTTTTAGTTTCTTCATATTTATTTGTTTAAAAATTGCTTATATAAAATACTAATATTGCATTAACTAATAAATGATCTTAAGTTTAATTTGAATTAATAAAGAACACGGTTTCACATATAATTTAAGGCAATATTTTGATTTAATTTAATGAATATACTCTAAAATCAAATTTATGAGAACTCTAGTGTAAATTTGATTGGTTTTTAATCCAATAAATTTCCTGCTTCTCATATATAGAACTGAAGAATTGCTTGCAATATGAAAATGACACTAGTCCTTCATAGAGATCTAGAATAGCAAGCTACAAGCCAAATGTTTCTTGATTTGAGGAGATTTGAGAGATTGACAAACAATCATGGGAACCTCATTTGAATGTGTGGATGTATACTTGATTCTAGTAATTATAATTATCAATTTGATTGAAGTAATTAAAGAATGAGCGATAATTAAGAGGAAAGCATGAAAAGCACTAATTCAGGGCAGATTGAAATCACAGCTGAAATGCCCAGGATTTACAGTTGAAATATTAACAATAAGAACTTGTCTCACTAGTCTGGCCACTTCAGAGGCATGAATGATTTTAATTTTTAACATAAACCTTCAATTTGAATGAGATGTGAAGTAGCAAACTCAAAGTATCAGAGTTATAAGTGATTTTTATTAAATTATAAAGAAATAAGGATAGGTTAGTAATATTCTTTACATAATAGTGATAGTTAGTAGATATTTGTGCTTATATCACTAACTTATCAAGGAATCTTAAGCAAAAGAAGTTTTAATATTCAAGAAGAAATGGATATTATAAATTTCTAAGAATTATAAGCTTTAATGGCTAGATTTATGCCATTTAAGTAGATTAATATAGAAGAAGCCACGTTCAAAAATTATTTACTTATTTTCTATTTCGTTATACTTACCAGAGAGGATGAGCTTTTGTGATAATTTTCAATCAAACACCAATCCTGTCTAATGAAAAGAAAATGCCTTTTGATACTCTGAGGTTACCTGAAGAAATATATGGCCTCCAGACTTCTTTGCCCTGAATAGCTTGAAAAAGCAATATTATTCATTATTGCTGATATTCAGATAATCATATTGATAGCAATCGAGAGCAAGCGAGGTCCTGGGTATCACCATAAACTAAGATTAATATGTTTGTGCTTTTCTGCAATCAATAATGAATAGATATGACATAATAATTTAATGATTAAATATATAAAGCAAATTCAGAGGAGTGCAGTCATTTAGATATTCAAAGATGTTGCTCCTAGTAGATGACAGGTGAGATGAGGAATTCAAGTGGGATATTGGAGCTATAGCAGCTATCATTAAATTGTGAGATAGGCCTGTCTAAATGTGCTTGTCTGAAGAGTGTTAAAAATACGGGGAGGGCCGAAGAACATAAATCTTCAAATAGATTCAAGATTTGTGTTTCAAAAAGAAAACTCATAGGAAGTTATTTCAAAGCATGATTTTATAATATTAATAATTATAAACCCCATAGCATATTAAAAAAAATATTAATTTAAATATAAAGGGAGTTTAAATGCCTCGTATTTATGGGTGTGTTTACAAATACAAGAGTATTGAGCTTCTTTCCAATATAAAATGCTGTAGGTGATTCAATAAAACCTTAAAACACAGTGCAGTTGAAGAAGCTGGAGTTCTTGGGATTCCAGTTAGCTTTTCAATAAAAAAGAAATTGAAAGATAGCTCAGTTTTGTTGAATATAACCGACTGCAGTCAATTGTCAATGTACTTACATTATATTAATTAAAATATTTATAATATTACTCAATATAATAATAATTAATATGCAGAATTCTGCTGATTAGAACAAAAGTTAATGACGCTGATGATAAAAGCACTGGCATTTGTGAGGGAGATATGAAAGCCCTGACTGAGCCACTATAAATCCAAAGACTCAAGAGGAGGTGTAAAGATAAACAGATAGACTTCATATTGAGCTCAGGCATATAAATCAAATAGACATGTCTTTGAAGTTAAATGCCTGCAATAATTGTTCAATTACAAATCATCTGTCCACTTGTATATAATTATATTAAGAAATGCTTATAATAGATATTATTTGCTAAACTGGAAGTTAAGTGATTTGCAAAGAGCATATACTTGGATGAATTTGAGGCGGTAATATCATTCCTCAGCAGAGTAGCCAGTTAGACTTGACAGGAGAGCAGCCTCAGCGCATCATGAAACACGCTGCTCTCTGTCACTCTGCATCATCCCGTGGACAAATTGGAAACATAAATTATCAATTGGGTAAATAGTTAATTACTCACATGCTTATTTATTATTATATAACTATTTATTTTACTTCAATTCCACTACTAAAATCAATTATCCATGATAGTGTGATTATCACTATATTATTCACACCAAATTGAAATATGCCTGTAACTCCAAGTAACCATAAAACACACTCTTAACAATTAACTCTGCAAAGCAAATAGGCGTATTTATGGGGATTTGCAATGCGTAAACGACAACAGCAGGAGCATCAGAGATAAAAGCAGTGAAAGTGATGACAACAGACAATCATGAAGAACCAACTGCCAGTTGCTTTAAATTATTATTATATTATATATTATTGTAGTACCACCTATTGTGAGTAGATGAAACTAGTTGATTAACAGCAGCATTACCAACGAGGTCAAACAGACAGCAGCATGAGTAGCAAGCATCTTCCTCTGCTTTGAGAGTTTGAATTGTTTGATTTTCAAACACCGTCTGGAAGACCCTGACACTGCAAATCAAGAGCATGCGAGCTAGTTGCTGGTTGAAGGTGCTCTTGACAGTGTAATTGCTGTTAATAATCATGCTGTCGTGCATCTTCTCTGTCTCTAACTACTACCAATACAATTATATAAATATATTAATTAATTAATACAGGTAATAACTGTGAATGTGAATTGCTTTGCTGGCACTTTGCTTCCATCCACCTGAATGTAGAAGGAAGATATCCCCAAAGTGATTGCAGCTATCAAGGTGGGTGGTCAAGTTGCCAGTCTGTGTCCCTAGAGGCCATATGTTAAACTCAACTAGTCAGACTGTCTGCTCAGCTGATCATTTCAGTTGCATGTCAATGAGAGATAAGTGCGGGCAGTTGGGAACCAAAGATCAAGTGGCTAATCTCAATTCAAGTCAAGCAATCCACTTCATTCCAATAATACTCATTATAATAAATATAATAATAATTATTTATAACTGGTGTTTAATTTGAAGTGAGAGTAGAGAAACACAGCACTGAGGCAGACAGCGACAACTGCTTTGACTCCATTGACACTCCAAGAGCAGGGGTAGGTTTCTCCACTCAGCAGAGCAACTTCAACACTGGATTTAGCCAGTTCAATGTGCAAGCAAGAAAGATGTTGAGTCAACAGCATCCATCTACCCATAATAAGTTATTATTAATTATTTAATATATTAATTATATTTAAATGATTGAATGACACTGCTAAATAGCGTGGATGATTCAAACACTGAGGGAAGTGGAGAGTGCTAAATGAAGATCTTGGATTTAATAGGAGCCTGATTACTTGGCTTTCAGGATAACTCACCACTTGGTAGGAGTTCAAGCACTGGACTCAACAACAAAAGCTACTCAGATTCAAATACAACTCAAATCCAATCACACTACTCATCTATATTATTATTAATTATTTTATTATAAGATTATTATAGACCACTAACTAATAGGACAAGTTGAATGAGTGAATGAAGCAGGGTGATCACTCGCCAGTTCAACCTCTGTTTGATAATTTCCTGGTGTAGCAGCCAATGACACACCAATTACAACCAGAGTTCCCTGAAGACAGAGGAGAGGTGTCTATTGGCAATGTTGAATTGGCAGTATGCCAGCAGAGTTCAGCCAGTATTTCACCCACTCATCTGAATAGCCAGACGTAATCGAGGTCAAAGTAGTATATAGAAGAAATGTGCCTGTGTGAGAAGACTTCACTGCAATTGATAATGTTGCTGTGAAGACTAGGAAATCTAAAAATATATATTTTATAAATAATTAAAATATAATAAATTAAAAATAAAAATAAGTAAATAGAGGAACTGGAAATAAGAGAAAGTCGAAGACTCTGTAAAGTAAAGGTAGATTAAAATTATAAGAGGGTCAGGTATAAAAATGTAAGAATAAAATTGAAGAACTATTATTAAAAGAAAAAATTAATCAAAAAGTAAAATTTTGATATAAAAATAATAAAATATATATAGAAAGCTCTTACAGGGATCAAGAAATGGAGAGAAGAACAATGAAGCAGAGGTCTATTGCCATTCAGTGTATACAGTAACAAGCATCGAAAACGCATGGCAACCAGAGAGATTCAGTGCCATATTAACATTAAATAATCTTGTGACTATCCATAGCGATGCCTCCTATGCATGAAAAGATTTAAAGGGGCTTGAAGGGTGAGTATTAGCGTTGTTCACGTGGTTTCTTATAGCATTGAAAACGAGATGGGCTTGAATTTTTCCAAACATTTTAGCAGATCAAACTTGTATATGCATCATGATTGCAAGAGTAAGATAGAATGAAAGTATTAATTGCCTGATACCCAAGCATAAGCAAGCGTTGACATTCTTGACATTAGAGCATGTTCCCTTGATGCGAAGTTGTTGCGTTGTAACTCTTAAGCTCGAGAGAAGAAAGGATCATCATTGGATGATTTGCTAAAAAGCTGAGAGAAAGATGCATAAAGCTTCAGGGATCCGAATCCCAGCTAACTTCATGGGAAACATCTCCTTCGAATTTCTAATCAATCCATTAGGAAAGCGCCAAGGCTACTCCTTTGCATCAGGGAGGAATCCAGATACTCACCAGAATAAAGCTGCAAAAAGCTATAGGAAAACATCAACAGTTAAAAAGCACGTGACAAAAGACATAGAATTAACAAAATGACATGAATATAAGAAGCCAGGTTGAATGACAATTTTAGAGCTTGAGAAACAAAGATGTTCGTTTATTTCAGACCCTGTGAAATGTCTGAGTCGGAAATTGCATCTTCCTGCGTCTTTTCACGTAATATCACATGATACTACTGTAAAAACCTTACTTAGTTAGCCAAATCGAAAGTTAATTAATAACAGAATTCCCCATATAAGTATTTTGATCACTTTCAAAAGAAGCCTATTTAACTACCTCTAAAGGTTAAAAAGTAAAAAGAGGCCGCGAAACTGATGCTGAAGCTGCACAATTCCTTATCGATGAGAATTCAATGAAGTTTGTATAAGCTTTATCTTTAAAAATCTTATTGAAGAGTTACAAATATGAAAACATTCAGATAAAGTGGTAAAATTCTAACTTCAAGATCCCAACTAGAAAGAAACAGAACGTTGGGAAAATCACGATAAAGAGCGAAAAAATAAAACAAAAAAAATGAAATAAAAAATAAGGAACTATAGATTTGTAATAAATCTCATAAACATTAAAGTGTAAGAAGGTAAGCTATTGCATTATAAAAAACAGTAAATATCTTAAGCAAAAAATAACAATGAGGCCATTCATATAAATAAATTAGTACTCATCAGACAAGCAAATAAAAGTGGAAAATAAAAGAATAAATTAATTAATTAAAAAAATATCTCACTTGAAGAGATATATTAATAAATGATAAAGAATATTTGTATTAACTATTAATTAATACAAAAAAAAATTATTTTATATTAAAATCCCCTGTTAATTTCTTATCATTTGAAGTCAAGTTGACCAGGAGGTACAGCTTAATCGCTAAAAATCGATTGAAAAATCGAAATTATTGCTCATACTTTTTTTAATGCGTTATTAATTACAATTCTTCTTGTCATTGAATAAATTGAGAGAGATGTAATTTTCTCTGGGCTATCTTATGCGTATTTGTGCAGAGATTTCTGATAACGATGTCCAAAATAATAGAAAATATATTAAAATCCCCTGTTAATTTCTTATCATTTGAAGTCAAGTTGACCAGGAGGTACAGCTTAATCGCTAAAAATCGATTGAAAAATCGAAATTATTGCTCATACTTTTTTTAATGCGTTATTAATTACAATTCTTCTTGTCATTGAATAAATTGAGAGAGATGTAATTTTCTCTGGGCTATCTTATGCGTATTTGTGCAGAGATTTCTGATAACGATGTCCAAAATAATAGAAAATATATTAAAATCCCCTGTTAATTTCTTATCATTTGAAGTCAAGTTGACCAGGAGGTACAGCTTAATCGCTAAAAATCGATTGAAAAATCGAAATTATTGCTCATACTTTTTTTAATGCGTTATTAATTACAATTCTTCTTGTCATTGAATAAATTGAGAGAGATGTAATTTTCTCTGGGCTATCTTATGCGTATTTGTGCAGAGATTTCTGATAACGATGTCCAAAATAATAGAAAATATATTAAAATCCCCTGTTAATTTCTTATCATTTGAAGTCAAGTTGACCAGGAGGTACAGCTTAATCGCTAAAAATCGATTGAAAAATCGAAATTATTGCTCATACTTTTTTTAATGCGTTATTAATTACAATTCTTCTTGTCATTGAATAAATTGAGAGAGATGTAATTTTCTCTGGGCTATCTTATGCGTATTTGTGCAGAGATTTCTGATAACGATGTCCAAAATAATAGAAAATATATTAAAATCCCCTGTTAATTTCTTATCATTTGAAGTCAAGTTGACCAGGAGGTACAGCTTAATCGCTAAAAATCGATTGAAAAATCGAAATTATTGCTCATACTTTTTTTAATGCGTTATTAATTACAATTCTTCTTGTCATTGAATAAATTGAGAGAGATGTAATTTTCTCTGGGCTATCTTATGCGTATTTGTGCAGAGATTTCTGATAACGATGTCCAAAATAATAGAAAATATATTAAAATCCCCTGTTAATTTCTTATCATTTGAAGTCAAGTTGACCAGGAGGTACAGCTTAATCGCTAAAAATCGATTGAAAAATCGAAATTATTGCTCATACTTTTTTTAATGCGTTATTAATTACAATTCTTCTTGTCATTGAATAAATTGAGAGAGATGTAATTTTCTCTGGGCTATCTTATGCGTATTTGTGCAGAGATTTCTGATAACGATGTCCAAAATAATAGAAAATATATTAAAATCCCCTGTTAATTTCTTATCATTTGAAGTCAAGTTGACCAGGAGGTACAGCTTAATCGCTAAAAATCGATTGAAAAATCGAAATTATTGCTCATACTTTTTTTAATGCGTTATTAATTACAATTCTTCTTGTCATTGAATAAATTGAGAGAGATGTAATTTTCTCTGGGCTATCTTATGCGTATTTGTGCAGAGATTTCTGATAACGATGTCCAAAATAATAGAAAATATATTAAAATCCCCTGTTAATTTCTTATCATTTGAAGTCAAGTTGACCAGGAGGTACAGCTTAATCGCTAAAAATCGATTGAAAAATCGAAATTATTGCTCATACTTTTTTTAATGCGTTATTAATTACAATTCTTCTTGTCATTGAATAAATTGAGAGAGATGTAATTTTCTCTGGGCTATCTTATGCGTATTTGTGCAGAGATTTCTGATAACGATGTCCAAAATAATAGAAAATATATTGAAATCCCCTGTTAATTTCTTATCATTTGAAGTCAAGTTGACCAGGAGGTACAGCTTAATCGCTAAAAATCGATTGAAAAATCGAAATTATTGCTCATTCTTTTTTTAATGCGTTATTAATTACAATTCTTCTTGTCATTGAATAAATTGAGAGAGATGTAATTTTCTCTGGGCTATCTTATGCGTATTTGTGCAGAGATTTCTGATAACGATGTCCAAAATAATAGAAAATATATTAAAATCCCCTGTTAATTTCTTATCATTTGAAGTCAAGTTGACCAGGAGGTACAGCTTAATCGCTAAAAATCGATTGAAAAATCGAAATTATTGCTCATACTTTTTTTAATGCGTTATTAATTACAATTCTTCTTGTCATTGAATAAATTGAGAGAGATGTAATTTTCTCTGGGCTATCTTATGCGTATTTGTGCAGAGATTTCTGATAACGATGTCCAAAATAATAGAAAATATATTAAAATCCCCTGTTAATTTCTTATCATTTGAAGTCAAGTTGACCAGGAGGTACAGCTTAATCGCTAAAAATCGATTGAAAAATCGAAATTATTGCTCATACTTTTTTTAATGCGTTATTAATTACAATTCTTCTTGTCATTGAATAAATTGAGAGAGATGTAATTTTCTCTGGGCTATCTTATGCGTATTTGTGCAGAGATTTCTGATAACGATGTCCAAAATAATAGAAAATATATTAAAATCCCCTGTTAATTTCTTATCATTTGAAGTCGAGTTGACCAGGAGGTACAGCTTAATCGCTAAAAATCGATTGAAAAATCGAAATTATTGCTCATACCTTTTTTAATGCGTTATTAATTACAATTCTTCTTGTCATTGAATAAATTGAGAGAGATGTAATTTTCTCTGGGCTATCTTATGCGTATTTGTGCAGAGATTTCTGATAACGATGTCCAAAATAATAGAAAATATATTAAAATCCCCTGTTAATTTCTTATCATTTGAAGTCAAGTTGACCAGGAGGTACAGCTTAATCGCTAAAAATCGATTGAAAAATCGAAATTATTGCTCATACTTTTTTTAATGCGTTATTAATTACAATTCTTCTTGTCATTGAATAAATTGAGAGAGATGTAATTTTCTCTGGGCTATCTTATGCGTATTTGTGCAGAGATTTCTGATAACGATGTCCAAAATAATAGAAAATATTTAAAATCCCCTGTTAATTTCTTATCATTTGAAGTCAAGTTGACCAGGAGGTACAGCTTAATCGCTAAAAATCGATTGAAAAATCGAAATTATTGCTCATACTTTTTTTAATGCGTTATTAATTACAATTCTTCTTGTCATTGAATGAATTGAGAGAGATGTAATTTTCTCTGGGCTATCTTATGCGTATTTGTGCAGAGATTTCTGATAACGATGTCCAAAATAATAGAAAATATATTAAAATCCCCTGTTAATTTCTTATCATTTGAAGTCAAGTTGACCAGGAGGTACAGCTTAATCGCTAAAAATCGATTGAAAAATCGAAATTATTGCTCATACTTTTTTAAATGCGTTATTAATTACAATTCTTCTTGTCATTGAATAAATTGAGAGAGATGTAATTCTCTCTGGGCTATCTTATGCGTATTTGTGCAGAGATTTCTGATAACGATGTCCAAAATAATAGAAAATATATTAAAATCCCCTGTTAATTTCTTATCATTTGAAGTCGAGTTGACCAGGAGGTACAGCTTAATCGCTAAAAATCGATTGAAAAATCGAAATTATTGCTCATACCTTTTTTAATGCGTTATTAATTACAATTCTTCTTGTCATTGAATAAATTGAGAGAGATGTAATTTTCTCTGGGCTATCTTATGCGTATTTGTGCAGAGATTTCTGATAACGATGTCCAAAATAATAGAAAATATATTAAAATCCCCTGTTAATTTCTTATCATTTGAAGTCAAGTTGACCAGGAGGTACAGCTTAATCGCTAAAAATCGATTGAAAAATCGAAATTATTGCTCATACTTTTTTTAATGCGTTATTAATTACAATTCTTCTAGTCATTGAATAAATTGAGAGAGATGTAATTTTCTCTGGACTATCTTATGCGTATTTGTGCAGAGATTTCTGATAACGATGTCCAAAATAATAGAAAATATATTAAAATCCCCTGTTTAATTTCTTATCATTTGAAGTCGAGTTGACCAGGAGGTACAGCTTAATCGCTAAAAATCGATTGAAAAATCGAAATTATTGCTCATACCTTTTTTAATGCGTTATTAATTACAATTCTTCTTGTCATTGAATAAATTGAGAGAGATGTAATTTTCTCTGGACTATCTTATGCGTATTTGTGCAGAGATTTCTGATAACGATGTCCAAAATAATAGAAAATATATTAAAATCCCCTGTTAATTTCTTATCATTTGAAGTCAAGTTGACCAAGAGGTACAGCTTAATCGCTAAAAATCGATTGAAATATCGAAATTATTGCTCATACTTTTTTTAATGCGTTATTAATTACAATTCTTCTTGTCATTGAATAAATTGAGAGAGATGTAATTTTCTCTGGGCTATCTTATGCGTATTTGTGCAGAGATTTCTGATAACGATGTCCAAAATAATAGAAAATATATTGAAATCCCCTGTTAATTTCTTATCATTTGAAGTCAAGTTGACCAGGAGGTACAGCTTAATCGCTAAAAATCGATTGAAAAATCGAAATTATTGCTCATTCTTTTTTTAATGCGTTATTAATTACAATTCTTCTTGTCATTGAATAAATTGAGAGAGATGTAATTTTCTCTGGGCTATCTTATGCGTATTTGTGCAGAGATTTCTGATAACGATGTCCAAAATAATAGAAAATATATTAAAATCCCCTGTTAATTTCTTATCATTTGAAGTCAAGTTGACCAAGAGGTACAGCTTAATCGCTAAAAATCGATTGAAATATCGAAATTATTGCTCATACTTTTTTTAATGCGTTATTAATTACAATTCTTCTTGTCATTGAATAAATTGAGAGAGATGTAATTTTCTCTGGGCTATTTTATGCGTATTTGTGCAGAGATTTCTGATAACGATGTCCAAAATAATAGAAAATATATTAAAATCCCCTGTTAATTTCTTATCATATGAAGTCAAGTTGACCAGGAGGTACAGCTTAATCGCTAAAAATCGATTGAAAAATCGAAATTATTGCTCATACTTTTTTAAATGCGTTATTAATTACAATTCTTCTTGTCATTGAATAAATTGAGAGAGATGTAATTCTCTCTGGGCTATCTTATGCGTATTTGTGCAGAGATTTCTGATAACGATGTCCAAAATAATAGAAAATATATTAAAATCCCCTGTTAATTTCTTATCATTTGAAGTCAAGTTGACCAGGAGGTACAGCTTAATCGCTAAAAATCGATTGAAAAATCGAAATTATTGCTCATACTTTTTTTAATGCGTTATTAATTACAATTCTTCTTGTCATTGAATAAATTGAGAGAGATGTAATTTTCTCTGGGCTATTTTATGCGTATTTGTGCAGAGATTTCTGATAACGATGTCCAAAATAATAGAAAATATATTAAAATCCCCTGTTAATTTCTTATCATATGAAGTCAAGTTGACCAGGAGGTACAGCTTTAATCGCTAAAAATCGATTGAAAAATCGAAATTATTGCTCATACTTTTTTAAATGCGTTATTAATTACAATTCTTCTTGTCATTGAATAAATTGAGAGAGATGTAATTCTCTCTGGGCTATCTTATGCGTATTTGTGCAGAGATTTCTGATAACGATGTCCAAAATAATAGAAAATATATTAAAATCCCCTGTTAATTTCTTATCATTTGAAGTCGAGTTGACCAGGAGGTACAGCTTAATCGCTAAAAATCGATTGAAAAATCGAAATTATTGCTCATACCTTTTTTAATGCGTTATTAATTACAATTCTTCTTGTCATTGAATAAATTGAGAGAGATGTAATTTTCTCTGGGCTATCTTATGCGTATTTGTGCAGAGATTTCTGATAACGATGTCCAAAATAATAGAAAATATATTGAAATCCCCTGTTAATTTCTTATCATTTGAAGTCAAGTTGACCAGGAGGTACAGCTTAATCGCTAAAAATCGATTGAAAAATCGAAATTATTGCTCATTCTTTTTTTAATGCGTTATTAATTACAATTCTTCTTGTCATTGAATAAATTGAGAGAGATGTAATTTTCTCTGGGCTATCTTATGCGTATTTGTGCAGAGATTTCTGATAACGATGTCCAAAATAATAGAAAATATATTAAAATCCCCTGTTAATTTCTTATCATTTGAAGTCGAGTTGACCAGGAGGTACAGCTTAATCGCTAAAAATCGATTGAAAAATCGAAATTATTGCTCATACCTTTTTTAATGCGTTATTAATTACAATTCTTCTTGTCATTGAATAAATTGAGAGAGATGTAATTTCTCTGGGCTATCTTATGCGTATTTGTGCAGAGATTTCTGATAACGATGTCCAAAATAATAGAAAATATATTAAAATCCCCTGTTAATTTCTTATCATTTGAAGTCGAGTTGACCAGGAGGTACAGCTTAATCGCTAAAAATCGATTGAAAAATCGAAATTATTGCTCATACCTTTTTTAATGCGTTATTAATTACAATTCTTCTTGTCATTGAATAAATTGAGAGAGATGTAATTTTCTCTGGGCTATCTTATGCGTATTTGTGCAGAGATTTCTGATAACGATGTCCAAAATAATAGAAAATATATTAAAATCCCTTAATTTCTTATCATTTGAAGTCAAGTTGACCAGGAGGTACAGCTTAATCGCTAAAAATCGATTGAAAAATCGAAATTATTTCTCATACTTTTTTTAATGCGTTATTAATTACAATTCTTCTTGTCATTGAATAAATTGAGAGAGATGTAACTTTCTCTGGGCTATCTTATGCGTATTTGTGCAGAGATTTCTGATAACGATGTCCAAAATAATAGAAAATATATTAAAATCCCCTGTTAATTTCTTATCATTTGAAGTCAAGTTGACCAGGAGGTACAGCTTAATCGCTAAAACTCGATTGAAAAATCGAAATTATTGCTCATACTTTTTTTAATGCGTTATTAATTACAATTCTTCTTGTCATTGAATAAATTGAGAGAGATGTAATTTTCTCTGGGCTATCTTATGCGTATTTGTGCAGAGATTTCTGATAACGATGTCCAAAATAATAGAAAATATATTGAAATCCCCTGTTAATTTCTTATCATTTGAAGTCAAGTTGACCAGGAGGTACAGCTTAATCGCTAAAAATCGATTGAAAAATCGAAATTATTGCTCATTCTTTTTTTAATGCGTTATTAATTACAATTCTTCTTGTCATTGAATAAATTGAGAGAGATGTAATTTTCTCTGGGCTATCTTATGCGTATTTGTGCAGAGATTTCTGATAACAATGTCCAAAATAATAGAAAATATATTAAAATCCCCTGTTAATTTCTTATCATTTGAAGTCAAGTTGACCAGGAGGTACAGCTTAATTGCTAAAAATCGATTGAAAAATCGAAATTATTGCTCATACTTTTTTTAATGCGTTATTAATTACAATTCTTCTTGTCATTGAATAAATTGAGAGAGATGTAATTTTCTCTGGGCTATCTTATGCGTATTTGTGCAGAGATTTCTGATAACGATGTACAAAATAATAGAAAATATATTAAAATCCCCTGTTAATTTCTTATCATTTGAAGTCAAGTTGACCAGGAGGTACAGCTTAATCGCTAAAAATCGATTGAAAAATCGAAATTATTGCTCATACTTTTTTTAATGCGTTATTAATTACAATTCTTCTTGTCATTGAATAAATTGAGAGAGATGTAATTTTCTCTGGGCTATCTTATGCGTATTTGTGCAGAGATTTCTGATAACGATGTCCAAAATAATACAAAATATATTAAAATCCCCTGTTAATTTCTTATCATTTGAAGTCAAGTTGACCAGGAGGTACAGCTTAATCGCTAAAAATCGATTGAAAAATCGAAATTATTTCTCATACTTTTTTTAATGCGTTATTAATTACAATTCTTCTTGTCATTGAATAAATTGAGAGAGATGTAACTTTCTCTGGGCTATCTTATGCGTATTTGTGCAGAGATTTCTGATAACGATGTCCAAAATAATAGAAAATATATTAAAATCCCCTGTTAATTTCTTATCATTTGAAGTCGAGTTGACCAGGAGGTACAGCTTAATCGCTAAAAATCGATTGAAAAATCGAAATTATTGCTCATACCTTTTTTAATGCGTTATTAATTACAATTCTTCTTGTCATTGAATAAATTGAGGAGAGATGTAATTTTCTCTGGGCTATCTTATGCGTATTTGTGCAGAGATTTCTGATAACGATGTCCAAAATAATACAAAATATATTAAAATCCCCTGTTAATTTCTTATCATTTGAAGTCAAGTTGACCAGGAGGTACAGCTTAATCGCTAAAAATCGATTGAAAAATCGAAATTATTGCTCATACTTTTTTAAATGCGTTATTAATTACAATTCTTCTTGTCATTGAATAAATTGAGAGAGATGTAATTCTCTCTGGGCTATCTTATGCGTATTTGTGCAGAGATTTCTGATAACGATGTCCAAAATAATAGAAAATATATTAAAATCCCCTGTTAATTTCTTATCATTTGAAGTCAAGTTGACCAGGAGGTACAGCTTAATCGCTAAAAATCGATTGAAAAATCGAAATTATTGCTCATACTTTTTTAAATGCGTTATTAATTACAATTCTTCTTGTCATTGAATAAATTGAGAGAGATGTAATTTTCTCTGGGCTATCTTATGCGTATTTGTGCAGAGATTTCTGATAACGATGTCCAAAATAATAGAAAATATATTGAAATCCCCTGTTAATTTCTTATCATTTGAAGTCAAGTTGACCAGGAGGTACAGCTTAATCGCTAAAAATCGATTGAAAAATCGAAATTATTGCTCATTCTTTTTTTAATGCGTTATTAATTACAATTCTTCTTGTCATTGAATAAATTGAGAGAGATGTAATTTTCTCGTGGGCTATCTTATGCGTATTTGTGCAGAGATTTCTGATAACGATGTCCAAAATAATAGAAAATATATTGAAATCCCCTGTTAATTTCTTATCATTTGAAGTCAAGTTGACCAGGAGGTACAGCTTAATCGCTAAAAATCGATTGAAAAATCGAAATTATTGCTCATTCTTTTTTTAATGCGTTATTAATTACAATTCTTCTTGTCATTGAATAAATTGAGAGAGATGTAATTTTCTCTGGGCTATCTTATGCCGTATTTGTGCAGAGATTTCTGATAACGATGTCCAAAATAATAGAAAATATATTAAAATCCCCTGTTAATTTCTAATCATTTCAAGTCAAGTTGACCAGGAGGTACAGCTTAATCGCTAAAAATCGATTGAAAAATCGAAATTATTGCTCATACTTTTTTTAATGCGTTATTAATTACAATTCTTCTTGTCATTGAATAAATTGAGAGAGATGTAATTTTCTCTGGGCTATTTTATGCGTATTTGTGCAGAGATTTCTGATAACGATGTCCAAAATAATAGAAAATATATTAAAATCCCCTGTTAATTTCTTATCATATGAAGTCAAGTTGACCAGGAGGTACAGCTTAATCGCTAAAACTCGATTGAAAAATCGAAATTATTGCTCATACTTTTTTTAATGCGTTATTAATTACAATTCTTCTTGTCATTGAATAAATTGAGAGAGATGTTATTTTCTCTGGGCTATCTTATGCGTATTTGTGCAGAGATTTCTGATAACGATGTCCAAAATAATAGAAAATATATTAAAATCGCCTGTTAATTTCTTATCATTTGAAGTCAAGTTGACCAGGAGGTACAGCTTAATCGCTAAAAATCGATTGAAAAATCGAAATTATTGCTCATACTTTTTTTAATGCGTTATTAATTACAATTCTTCTTGTCATTGAATAAATTGAGAGAGATGTAATTTTCTCTGGGCTATTTTATGCGTATTTGTGCAGAGATTTCTGATAACGATGTCCAAAATAATAGAAAATATATTAAAATCCCCTGTTAATTTCTTATCATTTGAAGTCAAGTTGACCAGGAGGTACAGCTTAATCGCTAAAAATCGATTGAAAAATCGAAATTATTTCTCATACTTTTTTTAATGCGTTATTAATTACAATTCTTCTTGTCATTGAATAAATTGAGAGAGATGTAACTTTCTCTGGGCTATCTTATGCGTATTTGTGCAGAGATTTCTGATAACGATGTCCAAAATAATAGAAAATATATTAAAATCCC
>ARYC01017117.1:0-48228 GCA_000711775.1 Oxytricha trifallax
TTATCCATTCAACTACTTTAAATGCGATGACAAGTATCAAATGGAATTTGTCAATGAGTACTAAGCTCTTACTAAAGCAAGGGATAGACAGTGGAGATTTATAATTAAGCTCTATGCAATACTCCTTGCTCAAGATCATGTTGTTTTTCGCCTCCCTCTATATTAAATGACTTTAAGAGACTACATTTAAGATTAAAGAGTTCCAAAGTAGCTACCTCTTATTCTTACAAATGTTTGCAAAGGCATTGATGAGCTGCACACTTTAGGATATGTTCATAGAGACTTGAAGCCTGGGAATATAATGCTTGACTTTTCACCTCTCAAAGTAGTAATAATTGATTTCAATAGATCATAAAGAGTTGAAGCTTCAGGACTTGGCAACGTTTATGGCACTCCTGGATACTTTCCAGAAATGGAGGACTGGAGAGATGGTGAGATTAAGTGGGATGTATGGGCTCTAGCAGCAATTATTGCTGAATGCGATATGCAAAGAAATGATTACTATAGCTGTAAGAGAGAGAAAGATTCAAGCAGAGAATACAGCAATATCTAGACTAGAATAAGATAAAAGGTAAAATGAAAGATATGCTGAGCAGATTATCTTAAGACCAAATCACAGAGCAGAGCAAACAATAGACTAGAATGATCAACTGGATAGGAGATATCAAATTTATAAAATTAGCACATGATGCCAAGGTATAGTTTGAGTGAATAGTAAAAATAAAACCCGTCTAATACACACTACTATACATTACATTTATACATTAAACCCCTACATAAACCCTATTAAAATCGTAATAAAGTATGCACTAATAGTCTACTTTTATCAATCAAAAACTAAATCAAACTACTGAAAGGGTTTTGGCTTGATCTTGTAATAAAATTAAAGTCCAAACAATTAATTATGATATTATTTTGATAAATTAAATAAATTCTTTAAATTTTCATTAAATCCTCTAAATTGATATTTTAAGGAAAAATTAGATTTTTATGAAAAATTGAAAATATTTTAAATTTTTACTATAATTTTATATTTAAAATGTGAACTTAATTGGGGCCATATCTCGAAAACTATTGATCGCACATGCATAGTTTATTAGCTACTATTACTCAGCATCAAAAACTCTATCAGACTACAAAAAGAAAAATATACATTATGGGGGGGGTCGTGTTTGATCCCATAGCCGAGATAAAATATAAAATCTACAAATGATCTTTGAAATCCTTATTCATTAATTCGTTTACAAAAAGTCTTTCTTCTAAATATCTAATAAACATAAATTTAATTTTTAGAGTTGACTCTCACGAGTATTAAATGGCTTCAATTGACGGGTACAAGGGGGAAGTTCTAGATATTGATCACAATATGACTGGGCACTTTGACGCTGCCTTTTAAGCATAATATGTAGGACCTAACATGGATGTTTATATGAATTTGGACACCTACTTTACAATGATTAAATAAAATTATCTTTCGATTTATTATGTATGTCAAAAATAAATTTATTTATGTAAAATGTTTGTGTAGCAGTACTCTCAATCAACTGATCAGACAACTGGGAGACCAAAGATGACAGTTCTTAGGGAATATATTAGCAAAATATATTTTGTATCTATTTTAATAGGGAGTATTATATAACATATCATAAGAAACTCTTGATATATTTTATTATTTTGTATTATTGTTGGAATGAAATGAAATAGTAAAAAATATCAACCATTTGCACTTTAAATTCCATATTTAAATGTCATAAATCGAATAATTTAACAAATCAGTAATTTAAATTTTCTATCATTAAAGCTGCCAAATCTATTTATTGATATTTAAGTTTTTAGTTTGACATAAAAATTATGTCCTATGTGATTTTTCATATTTAATGTTTATAAATTACTTGTCGTACGGCTGCTTATCTTAAATAAAAATGTCTAATAATAATCAATTGACGTGATGAAATTGTATCATGTATCTACTAATACCCTTTAAAGTTTTAAATATTAATTTTATTTCTTTTAAAATTTCTCTGCATAAATTTGAATCAAATATCATAAACTTTCTTTAATGCACTCTTTAACTATAAAAATACTGTTCGAGCATATAAAGTCTTAATGCAATTGAATTAAAGCCTTACATAACTCTTCTTCAATTCTTAGTCAGTTATTGAATTTTAAACCATCCTTCAGTTAATTATTCATGTATATTTGATTTATGGGCTTCTAGATCTTAATGAAAACTGATATTAAAAAATGCTAATTAATCTTGATACTTTTGTTTAATTTTATCAGTTGGTTACAATATTATAAGATTTTTTAATTAATAGTTTGAAGGCATTTTTAATTTAAGCTAAAAATTAGCTACAAGGATATTTATCAAAATGATAAAAAATGACTGAAATAAGTAACTGTCATCAATTCATCATATTCTTAAAATACTTCACTTATTTTGCATAATTTGTATTTCCTTTTAAATTAAAACAAATAAATTATAAAGAGACGCTGATTCTGTTCCAATATAATCCTCTCGCCCTTTTTGCAAGTAGGGAGTAAAATAGAAAATTGTTTCTATAAAAATTATTTTGTGTTTTTTTTCCATCAATTAAGCTTTTTACTTAATAATAATTATGAATTTTCATTCTTTTCTAAAATTTTAAAAACTTGAGAAAAAGCATTCAGTC
This sequence comes from Oxytricha trifallax, assembly GCA_000711775.1. Taxonomy (NCBI): domain Eukaryota; phylum Ciliophora; class Spirotrichea; order Sporadotrichida; family Oxytrichidae; genus Oxytricha; species Oxytricha trifallax. The sequence goes on from ARYC01017117.1 coordinate 2,673, forward strand.
TGGTAAGAAAATGGCAAACTTTAATAAATTTTAATTTTGAATTAGCTTTTAAGTCACTGGGAGGATTTTTATATCAAACATATTTTTATCAAGCACCAAATTTTGAGAAATATAAAATATAGAAAGAAGCAGCAATACCTTACAAATTAAATCCTTGCTATAATTGCATACCATATTTTGTTTTAAATTGGTGTATCCATTAAAAGTTCAATTACTTGTCTTAAGAGCAGTAAATCTAAAATGTTCATTGTAAAAATATTTTAAATATTGCTAATCTTAATTTTTCTTTTGCAATTTGGACAAATTTTATTATTAACCTAAATTTATCTGTATATTTTTACGAATAAATATAATAAAATTATTTTTAGGGTTTTGGGGGGTTATTTTGAATTATTTAATTTTAGAAACTCTCATTCATCACTAATTTTCAGGTGTAAATGCAATTTTATTATTATTTAATAATTTATTTCTATCAACCTCTAAATCCTTTTGCTATTACAATAATATTTTTGATATTAATGCTTAATCACTAATAATATGATGCCTTGCACAAATGATAGATTTGGATCAGATTTAACTAGCGAAGCTTAATCTTATGGCATTTCTTCTTACTGGTGCATGAATTTATTTAAATTTTAAATGATATTATTTTTAATTTTAACTAAGATGAATGGGACTGAGCTTCATATTTAAAATTATCTCCGAATATTTATTGTTTGATTTCTTTATTAGAATTTTTTATTTAAAAGCATTAATTATAATGATTTAATGAAAACATATTTTCAATGACATGATTTATAAAAATTTTTATTATCAATTATTCAATAATATTTTTGGTGTTTTAAATGGCAAGAAATTATTCTCTGCATATTTTGACTACTGCAATTAAACTTTTCTTGATATAATGCATCCAGGCAAAGGGCTGGTATGCAAGACTATAGAGTAGATTATAAACCCTTTATAAAATTTAGAATAAAGATATACCCAATAAAAAAGATAAAATTTTGTAATTAATTATGATATATACACGAAATATAACCAATGAAATCAAAATAATTTTAGTAATTAATCATGAAATTCCATTTGTCGCTATATTCAGATACTTCAAAAATGAATTCTTAGACTATAATGAATTTTGTGTGAATTTTTAATTTATGCTAAAATCAAAATTAATGATATTGTATTATACCTTAGCTCATTGTTATTTAAGGCTTATAAAAAATTAAAAAATCTCTTCTTCCCTTTAAATTTGATAAGAGCCCTGTAAAAGGTGTATTAAGATAAAAAGTGCATTAAGTTTTTCCTTTCAAAACAATTTAACACACAGTCTTAGCTACAAGGCATACTGCTTATCTCAAGGATGAGAAGTTCTCTAGTTATGGAGGGGACACCAAACATACATTTTATGATTAATATTAAGAAATGTTAAATAAAAAAATGAATTTACATTTGATCATACTACTTTTTATGTTAATTCTAAACAATTCAAAAACTATTCATTAATTTTTAAACTTCAAATTTATTGAGATAATTTAATTCTATGACTTCGACTCTGTCAAGATGGAGCTTACATATGATTACGATCCTTATAATAAATACCAGGCAGGCTACGCTCCTAACGGTCTCCCTCTCCTTAAAATTGATTTTGAAATAAATGCTTATTTTACAAAGAAATATCGTAAAGTTATGACAGTTCTCGATGCTGTTTCTCAAACTGGAGGTATTATGGGAGTTCTAGTGGGACTAGGAGCAATTCTTAACGGGCTCTTCTAGTCAGCTCTATTTAAACTCTAGATGATTGCTTTGCTATATACGACTACAGGGTATTAAAAAGCAAAGCTGAAAGAAAAAATTGAAGATTTTTAACCTAATAATAGCATGAGAGCTTTAAAAAATTAAAACTATGATTCAAAAGAAAACAACGAAAAGAAGAAATCCCATGCTAATTCTCCTTCTAATTAAATCATTGGAGAGATCATTGATAAAATTATGACTCGGAGGCCTCTTAAATTCCACAAATGTTCAATAATTTGGAATGAAATGTCATAAAAAATTTTCTTTTGTAGAAAGAAATTAGACAAAAACTTTAGAGAGTATGTACAGGCTGATTTGAAAATGAATTATGAACTGGATGTTGTCAATTTAATTAAAAAAATGAGACAAGTTGATGTTATTACAAAAATTCTAGTTCATATTATTATCATTAATTCTCTGTGCATTTCTAAAAAGAAAGCCCCATTTTATTATTCATCTAAGTAAAATAACCCATTTTAGGAAATAACTAAATCCTAATATATATAAATCGAAATTCATTTTTTCATTATTTTAATATTTTTATCAGAAAAATACATTACTTTTATAATTAAACTATTATTTTTTAATAAGACAAAAAATAAAGAGAATAGAATCAAGGATAAATAACGATTAGACAATTATGTCTGTATTTTGAAAGTGAATAATTTCAAAATTATAATGAAAAAGCGGAATAAAGTTGCCAGTTTAAGTTAATACTCATAAAAAAATATAATCTTATATATTGAAAAGTATTATATAAGTTCAAATATAGATTAAAAAATAGAACTTAAGGAAAATTATCTCGAATGAAATCAATTGGGGGGAGTTGGGGTTTTGGGGGCTGGTACTAATATAGTACATATTAATTAGCAAAAACTTATTAAGTTTGGAGAAGATTCAACCATAAATATGAATGAAACATCTTTATAACAAAATGAAATTGATACTAAAAATGTACCATTATTTGAAAAACAATTGGGCTTGCTCGCAAAGTAATCTGAAAAATCAAGTAATGCTAAATAATTAATGCAATTATTGAGTGGTTAATAGTTACAAGGCTCTACTGCTTCTAGTATTGAGAAACTTTCTGATTCTATGAGTAAGCTTAAGAAAAAGAAATCTTAAAATACAATCTTATAAATTAATTGATAAATTAAAAAGCATCAATATAATTAAATCTGAACCTATTACCTCCTAAAATATTAGACACAAAAAAGATAAGAAAAGACTATCCCCTCAAGTAAATAGTAAAATTAACGAAAGATAGTCGTCGTTATAAAATGACTCTTTTTAAAAACCATTTGTTAACGATCAAAGTATTGTCTCAAAAATATTTTAAGTTTAAAACTAAATTAATTAAATTATAATGCGTATTTATTGAGATTTAAATTTATTTAAGCAACTTTTTTATTAAAGATATAATTTTAGTGAATAATTTAGAACTTTCAGATTAGCCTTTTAACTCTAAAACTTAAATTATTTTTATATAGGTACTAAATTATTTGATAATAAATCTTATTTATAATATCAGAAATATTTTATTAATAATGCGAGAGTGAAGGGATAGAAGAAAAAGAATCATAAAAGTAAACAAAATACAAGATTTAATTTTTTATGATATAAAATTTAATTTCTTTATTTTTTTAAATTTAAATCAAACAAATTAGAGATCAAGATGATTCAGAGAGATATATGAATGTTGAGTATTACTAATAAATCACTTTATTAAAAAGAATTAAATAAAATGGCTTTTAATTTATTTTAATTATTAAATTTGAATTATTTTATTTAATAGTATCAAATACCTACTGAAGATATATAAGAGGTTAGAATGCCTTAAAAAAAGCACTAAAGTTGATAAAAATAAAACATCATAAAAATTTCAGAATAATTATCAATTATAAAATTCACATTATCTTAATTTTATTTCTCAATAGAAATAAAAATAGAATACAAATTAGGTAAAATGTTTATTTATTAATGTTTAAAAATTATGCCTTTTCAAATGAAAATAATGATGATCACAAGATAAAAAATTAAACTATTATTCATCCTTTAATTATTTTATATAAAAAGTTTTTTTAAATTAATTAATATTTATCTAAGTTTTTTAAGTGGAATGATCACGCCTTAAAACCCTTTAATTGGAAATTTGTGATTTTTTAATTAGGAAATAACCCTTGAGGCATAAAATTTCTTATTTTAATCAAAATTCACAAAAATTTTTAATACCTCGATGACTTATTAGATAAATTAATAAAATAATGATGTATTGATAAAATATATCTAAACATTATATTTCTGTTTTAATCATTTTTGTTTTAAGTATAAGTTATTTAGATTATATAGCATTATATCAATATCAATTCAATAATTATTTGTGTGTAACTCACCTTAAATGTTGAATATTGCTATTTAATATATCACATTAATAATAAATAATAGTATGGAGTATCTTGTATATTTTAAAAGCAATTTGATCTAAATATATTTGTTGTATTAAATAACAAAATAATTAAAAAATAATTAATAATTTTTTACCAATCTCACTATTGTTTATATAAAATTTAGTCCATTTTAATGGGATCTTTAAATTCCAAAGCTTAATGGGAATTATACTTTGTGTCTTTTGATTTTATTCACAGCTTTGATGAATGCCTTTTATACTTCCTTCTTCCTCCCTATTCCCTTTTAGCAAAACATATGCGATTTAAAATTGTTGGAAGTGTTTAAAGTTTAATATTTTGAAGGAGTTTATTGCTTTTTAAAATTTATTTTATTCTTTTTTTGTGAAAAAAAATTAATTGACAATCTCATCAAATCCTATTTTATGGCAAATATGTTTTTATTTATTAATTTTAACAACTTTATCAATAAACTCTAAAAATATTTAACTTTAAAAAATAATTTCATTATATTGTCTTTAATTAATTACAATATTAAAAAATAAAAAAATGTTTTTTAATTGATTAAAATTCTATTTTAAATCTAGAATAAACTAATGTTAATTATAAATATTTGCAATTTCCAAAAGTTATTAATTTTTGATATTTACTAAATATAATTTGAGTAATAAAGAAAATTATGTATTAAATAAGATTTTTATTTTTTAAATTAAGATTGAAACATTAAATAAATTTAATTTTTTTCTTTCAAATATGCTCCTCTAAAAAATTAAAATTGTCTTTTTTTCAAAGTAAATGCACAATAGTTAATTATTTATCAATAAAATTATGAATTATTTTGGTTTATATTATCTCTTTGAAATATTTATTTTATAGATGTTATTCCGTAAACTCAAAAAACTCTTTTATTTCTTATTAAGCCAATGAAAAGGTTTTATTTAAATATATTGCAATTTTTGTTCATGATTAGATTTCATTTTTTGCCTTGCTAATTTATTTTGCTTGAAAATAAATGTTAGCAAGAAAATCTATTTTATCAAGTCTAAATTAATTCATTTAATTTTATGTAAATAAGATTAAATAATTTTTCCAGAAATAAAAAAGTTATTTAATCATTATAAATAAAGGGGTTTTTCCCCTTGAATATAAATTTGAATACTTAAAGTGAATCAATTAACAAATTAAATAATTAAATAGAAAAGTATTTATTCTATAATTCTTAAATAATCTGAGTATTAATTTAATAAGAATATTTCAAGTTAATATTTAATATTTTTAATAATATTGAAAGAAGAAGCATTTGAATTGTGTCATTACTGTCAAAATAAAGAGTTCTTAAAGCCTCTGTTTATTATAAAATTAAAAGGCTGTAATATCTAAGAAATCTATAATTTTACGTGTAGTAAAATATCTCCTTAATAGATTGATCTTAAACTTTATCTGATTTGATGATTGTTAAATTATAAACATCTTTGCTTAATTATACCATATTCAAAACCCCAAAATTCTTTCTATATTTTTATTCAATTTTTTTGTATTGAAAACTAAATCACTTTTTAGAGATAAAATGAGGAGAAAGCTTTTATGGATTACTAATATGTTTGCAGTATTTATCCATTTAATAAATTCATCCGCAGACCCCTTAAAATGGAATTTACTAGTGAATATTACACTTTATCAAGAGCAAATTTTAAATAATTTTTGCTTTTAATTTAGCTAGATGTCATTTCCTTTGAAATCTGTTGTGCATTAGAATCCTCTACTCGAAATGAAGAACAGATAATTTATAAATGACAAAAGATGCCACAGATAAATTTAGTTTATTTTTTAGAAAATCTTTGAGAATAAATCTACACAATCTTGATTATCTATAGTCTTTATGCCTTAGAATCAGACGAATTATCAAAGTCTTCGAGTTTATATCGTAAATTTAGCGGAGCTCAAGTATTTCAGGTTTCTTCAAAAGAAATGCAGAAGATAGTTTTAGATATTTCCTGATTAAATATTGTATTGACGGAGATATTACATAGAAAATATGGTCTTAAAGATAATTTATAGCAAAAAAGATTATCCAAAGTATTTCTACTATAATCGAAGAGGAAAGAGATTCAACTCAAAGTATCAAGGAGAAGTTCTTTGAAAGTAAAAAATAATAATAATACCAAATGATTCTAAATTTTTTATTTTTTGTTATTATTTTTAGATCTAACTTTATATACTATATAAATTATTATTATTTTCTTTATTCCCATTGATAACCCAACAAAGCTATGTCAACATATGTTTTAAATGTTCTCTTTTAGCTATAAAAAGCTCAATAAAACTACTGAAGGGGTTTTGGGGTTTTGATTATTAAACTTCTAAATAATATCAAATAGTCAATTAGTCTATTTAGAATTTTAGATATCTTTATAACTAAAGCGATATATATATATATTTATATATTACCTAATAAATATGTGATAATTCTATCTAAAGCCAATTGTCCTTATAAAATTTATTAAAAAGTATATATTCCAACTAGTTCTAAGTTTAAAATTATTTTTAATTTATAAAATGAATAAAAGCCTTAATAATAATTTTCTCAAAATGATTCTATGTTAATTAGTTTACTCCCTTTTATTTGTTTTAAAAAAATGACTTTATGTATAAATTGAAAATAATATAATTATTAATTAAATTGTGTATGACTAATAGGAAACCAAATTAATTAAAAAGTGTTATTTAATTTAATAAAATGATTTCTTAAAAGACATTAATTTTTAATTGAAATTTAACCAACTATGTGGTAAAACAAAATTTTCTAAAAACTTCAGAGTATTGATAGATATGGAACTTAGATAACCTTGACTTTGGATAAAAAGTAAAAATTCACAACTGCTTTTGGAGGCTGCTTATCAATTATTACATGGATGTGCGCACTTGGATATTTAGGCTATTGTCTCTATAGAGATAAATTGTATTAAGTCTTTTTATTATAATCATTTTAAAATAATGACTATCTAATCTACCTTTCTTTTTGTAATTTCTTATAAGTGAAAGTATTTATAAAATAAAATAATTAGCTACATATAGAGTTGACTCTCACGAATATTAGATGGCCTCAATCGATGGGTACAAAGGAGATCTTCTTGATATTAATCACAATCTGACTGGGCACTTCGATGCTGCCTTTTAAGTATAATATGCAGGATCTAATATGGATGTTCACAGAAACATTGATACTTACTTTACAATCAATAAAGTTGTTTTTATAAAATAAAATTTCTATTTTAATTTTTAATTGTTTTAAATTAAATGTATGTCCAGTAGTTAGCTCAATCAACTGATGAGGCCACTGGCAGACCAAAAATGACAACTCTTTAAGAATATATTGTCCTAAACAATTTTCTTTTATTTAAATCAAATGGTTTATCTATTTACATAGATTATGAAGAACCTTTTTAATTAATTCAATTACTATATATTTTTATTCTTGAATGGTAAAAATTCATAACATTGAAAAATAAATTAACAAAATTATAAAAATTTAGAAATTAATAAATTGCAAATTTTTAGAAACATAAATTTAATCTATCCTTATTTTATTTCATGAAAAATACTAATAAATAGCTTTATTATAACCAAAATCAAAGATCGAAAAATTTGTATTAATTACTTCAATATATTTATATTTATTTTTAGAGTGTTTTGTAAATGTTAATAATTATAAAGTTCTATCAATTATAATTACAAATCAACCTTTCATATTATTAAATAAAATATATGGATCTATACAAATTTATAGATTCTTAAATATTTTATTTTATACTTTTGGAAATTATTAGAATTTCCAACATAATTAAATAAATTTTATTAGTTTTATATTTGAAATAATTATATATTAAATGTGTTTTTATTTTTATATATAATTTTTAACACAATAATAATATGATGCCTTGTACTGATGAGAGATTTGGAGCAGAATTAATTAATGAAGCAAGATCTCTTGGAATATCAAAGTACTGGTGTATGAATTTAATTTTATCTAAAAATAGTAATTTAATTTAATTATACATTTATTATTTTACAATATTCTTAAAATTCAAAAATGAATTCCTGAAATAAATTTAATAAAATTAAACAAGTCATTAATTTGGTTCTTCAATTATAATGAATGAGACAGAGCTTCACATATAAAATTAAATCCTCCATATTTTTCTATAGTATAATTGATTCTTTGATTTTCAAATAAAATTATTAACAAAAATATAATCTCAATTTTACAATTTAATATAATATTATTTAAACTATTATTTGAGTTTTAAATGGAAAGAAACTCATTGCTGTATATTTTGACTACTGTAATCAAACCTTCCTTGATATAATGCATCCAGGCAAAGGGATGAAGTGCAAGACTATTGCGTAGATTTTAAAACATCAAAACAAATTTTAAGTTTAAGTTTTAATGACCTTTAATCAATAAATTTGAATACAGTATTAAAATTTTATAATGATGAAATTTTGAAAATTTAAAAGAGATTTCTTAAACAATTTATTTAAATAGTTTTTAGTGATAAGGAATAATTAATAAATTTAATTCTTTATTTTTAGTTTATAAATTTAGACATCATTTATACTTATTGTTAGATATAAATAATTAACTGTTAAATAGATTCATATTTCAACTTAAAAACAAATCAATTTACTGAAAATAATCTGATTCTTAAATTTGTAACTCAAATTATAAAATAAAAGTCTTATTTAATTTGAACTTAATTTTGATTGAAAAAAAAGAATTAATACCTTTTTATAATTCTTTAAATACTATTGCAGTGACTCTGATTTATAATTGTAAACCTTGTATTTGTAAAATATGTTTTATCAATAAAATTATTAAATTCGAAGATGTTATATAGTAAAATTTATTTATAAATTGAAACTATTAATATTGGTTAAATCTATCAAAATATTTCAGTAATTAATGATGAAATTCCATTTATAGCACTTTTTAGATATTTCAAAAACTCATTTTTAGACTACAATGAATTTATGTTTATAGTTAATAATAAAGAATTAATATTTTAATTACTTAATATCAATTGAAATTCTCTCAAGTTTAGATATTAATATATTAACCCTTTAAATTTGATAAAAATCCTGTTAAAGGTGTATTGAGAAATAAGATTCATTAATTATTTGCAAATAAAACAATACATCACACGGTTTTAGCAACGAGACATACTGCTTATCTTAAGGATGATAAATTTTCTAATTATGGAGGAGATACTGAACATATATTTTAATGAAATATAAAGTGAGATTAAATTTTATATTAATTGTTAATATACAGCTAAGATATAAAGTCAATCCTTTTATTTTTCCATAATTTCATTTATATTAAAAAGCATCAATGAACTTTTATGCTGTTGTAAGTAATTTTGTATTTAATAAGTCTTATATATTTTATGATTTTGATTCTGTCAAGATGGAGCTAATATATGATTACAATCCTTATGAGAAATTCGTTGGTGATTATTTTCCTAATGGCCTTCCTCTGTTAAAACTTGATTTCGAGATAAATGTCTATTTTACTAAGAAATATCGAAAAGTCATGACTGTCTTAGATGCTGTTGCTTAAACCGGAGGTATCATGGGAGTTTTAGTGGGTTTTGGCGCAATTCTTAACGGGCTCTTCTAATCAGCTTTATTTAAAATCTAGATGATTGGTTTGCTATATACAACTACTAATTATTAAAAATAGAATAAAAATGATAATTTTGCTAACTTTTCTAAAGATGTTGAACCTTTTAATAGCATGAGAGGATTGATAAAAATAAATAATGAATCAAATAATAGTAATGAAATTATTAAATTAAAAAGAGAGCGAAATGCCTAACCTCAACTCACACTAAAAAGAACATATTAAGCAATGTGTGAGAACCCACAACTACATAGAGATAGCCAACCAAGTTCACAACATGATAACAGATCGCCTCGAATGGGGCTAGATCACCATAGGTAAACTCCTATTCATACTAAAGGCCATAATTTAATACGGCCTGGTTGACTCATCTAAACTGAGACATTAAATCTCGCTAATTAGTGCAAAGTTAGACTAAGGAGACTACATCTCAAGAAACCTTTTGGAACTCTACCACCAACTGGGATACTCCCTACAACTAAACAACAAGCACATCAAGCGACCCACGTAACCTAAAATCACCAGAGAAACCACAGTCAAAACCCCAAAACCCCTTAGTGAGGTTTATAAGTGCTTTGATTAGTAGGGTAAAGTTGGGGTTTTATTAGGGTTAGTAGAGAAATTAGGCCAGTTTGCAAAATGAGAAATAGAAATTAGCGATTTTGGGGTCTATTTATGATGAGAAATATTTAGATTTACTGCTTAAGCTTAGGTATGGTGCGAGTATTAATATAGACTAACTCAAACCAGTTATGAATTATGCTGCTATAGCAAAGCTCCTGCGCAAGAGTGCCTCAACAGTTAGGTATCATTGCTTGTTAGCTGTTTAGCATTTCAATTCTGGTTCTTGATAACATCCTGTAAGAAAATAAAAGTTCTCTTAGCACCATATTGAATATCTCTGCGATTCTAAGACTCTTAAGTATTGGGCACATTTCCCACTTGACTAGCGAGCTGTGATGTTTCATCGCAAGTTTCCTGACATGCGTATCTCACCATAGACTATCGCAAATATTTATTGAAGGAACGGTATTACCTTCAAGACTGTCAATAGAGTGAAGAGAGTGATTGACTTTACTCTGCCATTTTATAGTAATAATTTAAACTATATATATGATTAAATGCAGAGGTCTGTTGATAATAACATCAAGTTCATACACGCTGATGAAGCTGTGTTTACGTTCAACACCTTTATTAATAAGTCTTGGTACAAGAAGTACGATAATATAGAAGTGTATGACTAAAAGGTTAAGGTTGTCACTCACGCAATTTTGGCTGGTATCAGTGAAGATTCAGGCTTAGAAACTTATGTTATTCATCCTCGCTCTATTAAGCGAGAGCAGTATATAGAGTTCTTACATAAGCTAAGAGATAAGTACAACGATCAAGAGATCATCCTGTTTGTTGATAACCTCTCAGTTCATAAGACTAAGGAATCTAAGAAAGCTTATGAAGAATTAAAGATAACTCCTGTGTATAACGTTCCTTACAGTCCTCAATTTAATGGAATCGAATTCTATTGGAGTTAGATTAAGACTCACTACAAGAAACTCTTGCTGTATCACCTAATGCATGATCTACCAATCGACACAGTAGACTTAATACAGAGTAGTTGCAAGAGAGTGGGTAAAGACTAGACTACGATATGTGCAAGGAAAGGAAGAATGAATGTTTATTAATAAGTGTTAGACTTAAATGAATGAATTATTTCACATATCAAACGAACTCTTAAATGGATTCGGCTTCTCTTTCTTTTCTTCCTCTGGTGCTTTACTAGGACCCATGTTTCTTCTCTTTGTACCAGCACCAGCATCTATGTTCATTTCATCAGACTTTTAAACTTCATTATAAAGTCTCTTGCTAACTTAATGAATGGTTTGAGACTTTCTCTCTCTGTGAACCTTTGCATTCTCTTTCATTAGAAATATACCAGTTCCAGGTTTCCCTAAAAAGTTATAAATCAAAGCTTACTAGAGAGATAAGGATGCTTCTTAAGCTCTGCTAGCCACGTCTCGCTTATTAGTATTCCTTGCTTCTTTTAATCTTCAGGAGAAATAGAGTAGCGTTTCTTATGAGCTTCTTCTATAATTTCTCTCAAATAATCCTCTTTGATTGTACCAAGAACACCAAAGATGAAGTTTCTTTCAGGCAATTTATTTGAGAGTTACTTCTTGCTAGGAAGGTAAATAACCACTTCATCATCTTTCATTTCATCCTCGTAGAGATTTGTGACTGAAATCTCTGGGTAGTTAGGTATTTCAATCAGTTTGATTTCTATGTTTTTAAAAGCTTTCTTCTCCTCTCAGAGTATTGCTTTTAAGAATGATATTTTAGTACCTTCCATCGTTGGAAGGAATAGACCAACTGTATACATCGTTGATTAACATCAATTTATTTTACCATGCTAAGTAAGGTATCGATAGAGATCCTCCTTGCTTCTGAATCTTGAGATCATTTCTTGAGCCTCAACCCTTTTCATTTGTTCATTGAATGATTCCATCTTTGTTCCTCTTCCTATTAATGAATTTCAAGTTTTAATTTATAGACTTCTGGATCCTATCCTTTAAAATCTTACTATTAAATATGGGCATCTTATAGGAGATCAACCCTGTAAAGATACGTGGAGAAGGTTCGCAGAAGCTGTAACAAACTTCAGAGATGGAGCTCCATTTTTATCAATTTAACTCCATTAAATTAGTACTAAATTTGTTTAAATTTAATTAGTACCGGTACTAAATTCGTTTAAGTTTAATTGGTACCAATTTAATAGTACCAAAACTTAATTAGTACCTAGTTTTAATCCAGTGAGGTTTTAATGGAAAAGTTCCAATCTGGTTCAAAACTTAATTGGTACCAGTACCAACCTGAACTTTATCTGAGTTGGTACCAGAATCAAAATTATTAAGTGCAAAATTACAAAAATTATAGTTATAAACTGAGTATAAATATGAAGTCTTAGAGCTGAGATCAAACCATCATTAATGCTGTAGCAACTCCTATATAGTCCAGCTATAGCTATAGAGGTTTTAAGAGCTTTATAATAGAAATTTAAATTTGAATTTAAACATGGCGGTCAACTTAAATCGTAGAGCGGCACTTTTAGGAGCAGGTCAATCAATGCTTAACTTTGGTTCAACCAAGAAACAAGAAGTTATATATATTGAGAGGGAGGCAGAGCTTAGAGCTCTTGAATTTGAAGCACAAGTTTTTATTATATAGGTTTAAAACATGAAACAGAAAGCTGAAATAGAAGTTTAAACATTAATAAAAGATGTTGAGGAAGAAAAGGAACAGCTTCAGATTTAAAGGATTAAAACTTTTGAATGCTAAGACTGCTAAAATTTTTTCTCTACTGATTCCAGTTTGAAGAGACATATGAAAGAGGTTCACTCTGGGAAAGCTAAGGTGTATTTTAAGCATGATAAGGTCGATGGCAGGTACTAGTGCACGACTTGTGAGAAGTCTTATACTCACTCAGCTAAAGTTAAGAAACATATGCAGAAGCATCACCTAAGTGAGTTCTTGATTTAAGATAAAGAGACTTAGAAATTAGTGCCCGCTAAAAGAAAATCTAATAATCTTGAGACTTAAAAAGAACAACAGGAGAAGCTCAAGAGGCAGAAGCGAATAGAATTAATGAATCAACCTGCTGGTAATGTCTTTTTAGCATGCTTTTAAGAGAGAGCCATGTATATTCCTGCACTAAATGCAGTAGACCTTAGCAGTTGTATTGAAAACTACTTACATATAAACGTACCTGCTAAAGCAAAACTCATAGTGGTTGATGACTATGCCTACAAGGTATATCCTTTCAGCTATCTCCTTAAAAACGAGCAGTATCAAAATGAGTTTGCTAACGAATATATTGTACTCAGAGAGGCATAGAAAAAAGATTGCAAGAATTTGCTAAAACTAGATGGTGTTATTTTAGGGTTTGGTTTCATCGCACTAAGGCTAAAAAAGTTTGAAATGACTCTCCGAGATTATCTATATTAAAACAGATACCCAGATGACTTGAATGATATTCTATCTAATATGATAAAGGGTGTTTAGGAACTTCACGAGCTTGGATACGTTCATAGAGATTTGAAGCCTGAAAATGTTATGCTAAACCTTTGCCCTTTAGAAGTAGTTGTAATCGATTTTAATAGAGCCTTAAGATAAGAGATTGTAACCTTAGCAAAGGTTCTTGGTACTCCAGGTTACTTCCCAATCAGAGAGAAATGGACTAATGGCTCTATTTAGTGGGATGTTTGGGCAGTAGCTGCAATAATTTTAGAGTGCGATATGGAAAGCATGACTTACATTAATACAAAATATGAAAAATAATCAATAAATCTAGCTGAGAAGCACATAAAACAAGATGATGTATGCTAAGAAATAAAGAAGATTGTAGAGAAGATAATAGTAAGAGCTCCAGCATATCCAAGACAATCCTTAGACGATATGCTCGAACCACTAAAGAAAGCGAGATTCAAGAGATACAACAAAGACAAGCAAGTAAAATTCGTGTGATATAATTAAACTAATACTCATTAAATACATATTAAAGTCTCATTAAACTTGCGTTTTCTCTACTAACCCTAATAAAACCCACACTTTACCCTACTAATCAAAGCACTTATAAACCTCACTAAGGGGTTTTGGGGTTTTGAGTCCAAGTCTTACACATCGAGTAACAATCTAAAACAAACTAAATCCAAACCTCCAAAGCTCCCCCCCTCCACTACTAGATACCCCCCCTAGGTAGTACCTAACCTCCTAGAGCCAGGGTAGACTTCTCCTTTGATCAAGAGTCAAGTTACATTGAAGACTATATGGATGTATACTCAATCAAGCAATAGAGCTAGTAACATAGGTGACCCAATAACCCCATCCCTCTCCTCCGGAGATTATGAATCCGTAGAGGAAGTCTCAGACTGGGGAAGTGAAGACTCCAAAGAGCTTCGCATCGTAGAAAAACCTACCGATCAGAACCGATAAGATTTTAGAGACCTTAAAATTAAACACGTGGACTTAGCGCCTATTTAATAACATTAAATAAATTTAATACCACCTACCCCTAAACTTATTATTAATTAATAAGATATCTTTATGGGAGATAGAGACGAAGATATGGTCGAAGACCACAACATGGAAGACTATGTAAGTAGTAGAAGACCAGGCAACAAGATACCCATCCAGCAATGGGAAAACATGTTTGAGAGCAGAGAATCAACAATCACCTTAACACTTAGAGTTGCTTATACGCAACTTTATGAAAAGGTAGTCAACATCTACATGACCACTGCCAAAACCTTGGCGCCACTCAACTACAACACAAACAGTCTACTCAAATTCCTCCTCCAAACTGAGTTCAAATACAAGGAAGAAGATAAAGAAATAGTTTCAGACAACATCACCACCAAGGGAGTCAAATCCATACTAGCAATCATGCTCAAAAACATTCAAATGAACCCCAAAGCTATTTAGGATTTTGACGGCGACTATGACAGAATGACTAACACAGTTAAATTCCAATTCAAATGCCTAACCAAACAGGCAGGATTCTTAAAGAAAGACTTAGTTTAATTAGTTACCACCACCTTTAAATAATATATATAAACAAACGTCCTTCAATTCAACATACATGAACACCAATTCATGAGAATCCCTAGATCCAGAATCGTAGATGATGAGGTTATCATCTCCAAACCTGGAAAGAAATACAATGGAAATGGAAAGAAACCTAGAAAACAATTCAAAAGAAGACCAAAGAAACAACACAAGAGAAAAAGAAACTCACTGAAACAGTGAGCACGATAGGACTTTTTCCTTAACATTAATTATATACTCATAGGTCCTTGAGACCTAGATGTGAGTTAATTATTATTATTATTATTATTATTATTATTATTATTATAGTAATGAAAAGTAGACCATTAATGCTAGCTCTACTTCAAATTCAATTATTGGGGAGATAATTAATAAAATTATTTCACGCAAGCCTCTTTTATTTGATAAATGGTTAATAATTCGACAAGAAATTTTAAGCAAGATATATTTCTGTAGGAAAGATATAAACTAAAAATTTAAAACCTATACCCAAGCTGATCTAAAAATGAACTATGAACTTGACGTAGTTAACTTAATAAAAAAGATGCGATAAGTCGATGTATTAACTAAAATTCTAGTAAATATTAATCAGCAAAATCTTATAAAATTCGGAGAGGATTCATCCATTAATTTGAACGAATCTTCTTTATAAATTAATGAAAATGATTCTAAAAATATATAATCACTTGAACAATAATTAGGAAAGCTCGCAAAGTAATCTGAAAAATAAAATAATGCAAAATAACTAATGCAATTATTAAGTGGATAGGAGTTACATAACTCTGCAATTCCCATATCTAGTATAGAAAAACTTTCAGGTTCTTTCAAAAAGATTAAGAAAAATAAATCTTAAAACTAATTTATAATTTTAATTAATACTTTTAATGAATTGAAGCATTTTAATTTTATATCTCAACACACAACTTCTTTGAAAAAGAAAAGTGTGAAGTACTTGCAAATAACATCTTCATAAGTTAATTGTAAGATAAATGAAAGTAGATCTGTTTAAAAAAGTGATACTACGAAGAAATATTTTGAAGAAGTTATTATCACAATAATAATATTATTAAAAACTTATTTAATTTTATTCATATTTTGAATTAGGAGTGTATCGCTTGAGACAAGGGAAATTAAAAATTCTAGAGATCAAAATTAATTATAAATATAATATAAATAAATCAGTATTAAATATGAGATATTTATAAATATTTGAAAACATAATATTTATTAGCTAGATTAGAAATAATTATTATTGCTACCGTTTATTCTAGGATTCTCGCTAAGAATCCTAGAACTAAGAATAGGTTCGGCATTGTGAGTTGATAATGATAAGGTTTCTAATTTTTATTTTTCTCAATTATGATCATGATATCGAGGTGCAGTTTAGTCTAGTAATGCTGTATTTGTTCTTGTCTAACACCCTGTCTCTTAGGAGACATAATAATAATGCAACTTTGGCACCAGAGTTTGCCTTATGCAGGAGTAGCGCTTGCTTCTTCAAGGGTGAATGTATCTCACACTTTAGCTCCATCAAAATGGTAAAGCGTTGTTGCTACCAGGACACTAAATCGCTCACTAATATTTAATACTGAATCTAAATTATTTTTATTATGTTATATCTACTCACTTATTTGGAGAATTTAGAGAAAACATTTTAGATTCTTTCATTACTGGCATGATAATAAAATCTGCTATTATCAATATTTTCTTTAAAAGTTGAATATTTCCTGCTAGATAACTTTCTAAAATTTTATTGTAATAATATAGAATTTAGCTTCATTTAGTTAAGACAAAGTTTTTTAGAATGACTTTAAGATGTTATCCTTTTCATATCAGAAAATTGTTATGAATAATATAATTCCTAAAATAATCTTAGTAAATCTTTGAGCATTGTTATGCTCAGCAATAAATTTATTGATAAAGTTTATCGAATATCAATATTCTATTATCATAGCTTAAAACACAAAAAATTGGCAAGAAAATAGATAGAAATCATAAAGATAGGTAAATTGTTCTCAAAATACATTCCAAAAAGATTGAAAATGAAAAATTCTAGGCAATTTCTAAAAAGAATTTAGATTATAATCTGGATAAGGTGTCTTGCTTTGATATCAATCATCAGAGAGAAAAATTTATCATATTGAGAAGTATCAAGATATATTTTAATTCAATAAAAAAATTGCTTAATAAAAGTAAAAGAATATTGACATATCCTATCAAATCTTAGATAACATGTTTTAATTTTTGTCATATTAAAAATTCAATAGAGACCACAAAGACAAGAAAATAATATGTATTTTATTATTAAGCTGAAATTTTATATGTTTTTAATAATAATAACATAAAATATTTTTAATTAACTTACCTTTATGATCACTAACAATCAAAACCCCCAAAGTCCTTTTAGTAGTTTAATTGAGTTTTTTATTGATAAAAGTAGACTATTAGTGCATGCTTTATTAGAGTTTAAATAGGATTTATGTGGGGGATTAGGGTTTAAATGTAATGTAAATTAGAGTTTAAATGAGAGGATTTGGGTCAGTATATGACAGTTAGTATATAGATCTGCTGTTTAAGTTGCTATATGGATCTCATGATTACAGTGAATAACTCAAACCTATTGTGAATACACTTCTATAACAAGGCTGTTCCATAAATTTCCTGATACTGTTAAATTTCACTGCTTGTTAGCATTGAATTTAAACAGATATCAACTTAATTCTTAGTCTAAAAGGCCTTAAAATTTTTAAAAGCACCATATCAATTATCTTATTAATGATAAGACTCTTAAATACTGGTCTCACTTCTCTCTTGCCTAGAGGACTGCTATGTTTCATCGTCAATTTCCAGAGCTTCACATCTCTGCTTAATCTATAGCGAACATATATAAAAAGAATGGAATATCTTACAAGACAGTCAATTGCATAAAGAGAGTGATTGACTTTAATTTTCCACTTTATAAGACTAATTTAAATTTTATATTCGATTAAATAAAGGGGGCTTAAGAGCACAATATTAAGTTTAAACATGCTGATGAAGCTGTGTTTACATTCAATGCCTTTATATCTAGGTCTTGGTACAAGAGGTACAGCAACATAGAAGTTTATGATTAAAAGGTAAAGGTTTAAACTCATGCTATTCTCGTTGGAATAAGTGAATATAGTGGCCTCGAGACCTATGTTATTCACCCTCGTTCTATTAAGACTAAATAATATATTTATTTCTTACAATAACTCAGAGACAAGTACTCTGACTAAGAGATTATTCTGTTTGCTGATAACTAGTCAGTTCATAAAACTAAAGACTCAAGAAAGGAATATGAAAGGCTAAACATAACACCTGTATTTAAAGTTCCCTACAGTCCTCAGTTAAATATAATTAAATTATATTGGGGGTTATTGAAAGGCCACCACAAGAAACTTCTACTCTATCATTTGATGCACGACATGAAGATAGATACAGTAGATTTTATTAAGAGTGCTGCTAAAAAAATTAAGTGATAATAAAACAAAAGTATGCCCTAGAGAATGAAGATTTTGTGTATATAAATAAGTTTTAGATTTAGATTTAAATGAATGAATAAGTTCCCATATTAAATTAACCCGTAAAGGGATAAGACTTCTCTTTATTTTCTTTCTCTTAGGACTTGCTTGGGCCCATGCTTCTTCTCTTAGTGCCAGATCCTGGATCTATGTTCATCTTATCTTGTTTTTATAAATTTTTGAAGAGCCTTTTACTTAGTTCATGCTTTACTTGAGACTTTCTCTCACTGTTTAATTTGCTGCGCTCTTTATCAAGTATATAGTAGTACCAGGTTTTTTCTATAAAGTTAGAAGTCTAAACTTAGTTGAGATGAAAGAGTGCTTTTGCAGTTCCTCCAACCAAGAGTCACTGATTTTAATTCCCTGCTTTTCTTTTTCTTCAAGAGAGATTGTGTAGCTTTTCTTGTGAGCTTCTTAAATATCTTCATTTAAGTACTTAGGTTTCAGAGTTCCAAGGACGCCAAAGAAGAATTTTCTCTCTGGCAACTTATTAGAGAGTTGCAGCTTTGATGGAATGCATCTGAATCACTCATAGCATCATCATTGAGATTTTGGGGGGGGGAAGTTTCCTGCACTCGAGGAAGTTTCCTGCACGGTTTATTTTATTTATGTAAATTTAATAAATTTGACATAAATTAACAAATTTAATATTTTTATGAACCATTTAATATTAAGACCACATTGCTCATAATTGAAGTAGTTCAAGAAAATATAGTTTAACATTATATAGGTATAGTAAGAAAAAGGTATATTCAATCATAATTACAATAATAATCGGATACAATCATTATTATATTTTAAGAGACAGAACTTGCAAATACCATATAAAAAATGTCAGAGTTTTTGGAATCTGAAGAGAGATATTGAATACTGATTAATACATTAAAGTATGATAATAAAATAAAAATAGTCCTGAAGTTTGTTGATGGTTGTTATAAAGATTAATTTGATGAAAAAATAAAAATCAAAAAGTTAAAAAAAGAGTGCAGGAAACTTCCCTAAAATTTTTTTTTATATAATAACCAGTGCAGGAAACTTCCCCCCCCCCCGAGTTTTTTATGATATTTCAAGGTAGTTTAGTATCTCTATCATCTTTATTTCATTAGTCTTAAATGCTTTTTTCTCTTCGCTAAGCAATGCTTTTAAGAATGATATTTTTGTTCCTTCTGGGTTGGCAAGAACAAACCAACTAAGGTTAAAATATTAGTATTAGTTAAAAGTTTACCTTGCTATATCAAGTATCTGTAAAGGTCTTTTTGACATCTGAATTTTCCGATTAAATCTTGAGATTAAATTCTTTTCATTGCATCATTCATAGATTCCATCTTGCTTCCAGTTTCTATAAATGTTTATGAAATTTAAAATGATGTAAATCCATTCTGAACTTACTAAGATTTTAGTACTAATTAGGGAAATCCACTTGAAGGTCAATCTAAATCAGATAAATAGATTAAGATGGAGTAACTTTATCAAAGTTTCAGAGTTTGACTTCCATATTAATCAAAATTTCTCCATTAAATTGCTCCTAATAATAATTAATTTATTAGGTGGTCCTCCTAATTTATTTAAAACTTAATTAAGAGGTTTAATTAAAGTTCTAAACCGTATTAGGTGGTACATTAAAAATATTTAATTTTAAAATTAACCCTCCAAAATTTAAACGAGAAAAGATTTAGGAGCACCCCCTTACTTCACAAAACACATTAAGGTGGACTTTTATTAATACAATGGATGAAATAGTATATAAATTATCTCAAATTTTTAGAATTATAAAACCATATGTCTTGCATTCTGTTCTCAATACACCTCTCTAAATCTTTGAGGATATGCTCTTACTTATGTATAATGGTATAATTTAAATAGTTTATATAATTATTAATAGTTTTATAAAATGAGCGGCAACTTACTTAGAAAAACGGCATTGCTTGGCAGTAGCAAGCAAAAACTTTCTTTCATTATTCATAAATAAAATTGAGACTTTTGATGCATCCACCAAGTACGAACCTGAAATTCTCTAACCTTAGGTCTCAGACTTTGAATAACAATTCAGTTGTTAAATAGAAATGCAGAGCTAAGAAATTCAATGCGAAGCACAAATAAAAATGGTTTAAGAGGAGGTAGAGAAAAAAGAAGTTAAGGCATTGCATTAATCAAAACCCTAAAACCCCTTAGTGAGGTTTATAAGTGCTTTGATTAGTAGGGTAAAGTTGAGGTTTTATTAGGGTTAGTAGAGAAAAGGCAGGTTTTTTTAGTGATTAATACTTATTTAATGAATATTTGTTTAATTTAATAAAACGAATTTTATCTGCTTGTCTTTGTTGTATCACTTGAATCTTGTTTTCTTTAGTGGCTCAAGCATGTCGTTTAAGGATTTTCTTGGATATGCTGGGGCTCTTACAATTATCTTCTCTACAATCTTCTTTATTTCTTAGCATTCATCATCTTGCTTTGTGAGCTTCTCTGCTAGATTTATAGATTGTTTTTCATATTTTGTACCAAAGTAAGACATACTTTCCATATCTCTTTCTAATATAATTGCAGCTATTGCCCAAACATCCCACTAAATAGAGCCATTTGTCCATTTTTTTCTGATTGGGCAGTAACTTGTAGAACCAAGAACGTTAGCTAAGGTGACAATCTCTTATTTTAAGGCTCTATTAAAATCAATTACCACTAATTCTAAAGGACAAAGGATTAGCATAATATTTTCAGGCTTCAAATCTCTATGAAAATATCCAAGCTCGTGAAGTTCCTATACACCATTTATCATATAAGATAGAATATCATTCAAGTCATCTGGGTATCTGTTTTAATAGACATAATCTCGGAGAGTCATTTCAAACATTTTTAGCCTATGTGCAATTTTCCAAACCCTAAAATAACACAATCTAGTTTGAGCAATTTCTTGCAATCTTTTTTCTAAGCCTCTCTAAGCACAATATATTCGTTAGCAAACTAATTTTAATACTGCTCGTTCTTAAGGAGATAGTTGAAAGGATCTACCTTGTAGGCATAGTCATCAACCACTATGAGTTTTGCTTTAGCAGATACGTTTATATGTAAGTAGTTTTCAATAAAACTGCTAAGGTCTACTGCATTTAGTGCAGGAATATACATGGCTCTCTCTTAAAAGCATGCTAAAAAGACATTACCAGCAGGTTGATTCATTAATTCTATTCGCTTCTGCCTCTTGAGCTTCTCCTGTTGTTCTTTTTAAGTCTCAAGAGTATTAGATTTTCTTTTAGCGGGCACTAATTTCTGAGTCTCTTTATCTTAAATTAAAAACTCGCTTAGGTGATTCTTCTGAATATGCTTCTTAACTTTAGCTGAGTGAGTATAAGATTTCTCACAAGTCGTATACTAATACCTGCCATCAACCTTATCATGCTTAAAATACACCTTAGCCTTACCAGAGTGAACCTATTTCATATGTCTCTTCAAACTGGAATTGGTCTAGAAGAAATTTAATCAGTCTTAGCATTCAAAAGTTTTTATCTTCTCAATCTGTAGAAGTTCCTTGACTTCCTCAGGAAGTTCTATTAATGTTTAGTCTCCAACTTCTGCTGACTTTTTCTTGTTTTAAATTTATATGAAAAATACGCTTCCTTCAAATCCAAGAGCTTTCAGCTTTGCTTCCTTCTCAATGTATATAACAACTGGTTTCTTATTTGAACCAAAGTTGAGCTATGATTAACCAGTTCCTATACCAACTGCTTTACGATTTAAGTTAGGCGCCAAGTTTAAATTCAAATTTAAATTTTTATTATAAAGCTACTACTAGCATACTTACAAGAGCCCCTCTTCAAAGGAGCATCGTATGTGAAATCCATAGGTTGATTTCAGGTGCAAGTAACTATACTTCTCTGTAATTTATAACTATAATATTTTTGATTTTGGTCTCAATTCAGATAAATTCCAGGTTGGTACTAGTACATTTGATTTAGGAAAAATAAATTAAAATAAATATGTATTCATCGTAATTATTGGCAGTTAACTTTCTGGAAACCTAGACAATATGGTACTTGTTTGAAAGAGAATTTAAAATTAGCTAGACTTTACAATTGGCGGTACCCCTCTATCGCATCCACAGAGCGAGATAACTCAACTTTAATTTTGGGTGATTTGTTAAGTTGATTTTAATGCCAAAATTAAAGTTGAGTTATCTCGCTCTGGGATGCGATAGAGGGGTACCGCCAATTGTAAAGTCTAGCTAATTTTAAATTCTCTTTCAAACAAGTACCATATTGTCTAGGTTTCCAGAAAGTTAACTGCCAATAATTACGATGAATACATAT
This sequence comes from Oxytricha trifallax, assembly GCA_000711775.1. Taxonomy (NCBI): domain Eukaryota; phylum Ciliophora; class Spirotrichea; order Sporadotrichida; family Oxytrichidae; genus Oxytricha; species Oxytricha trifallax. The sequence goes on from ARYC01017117.1 coordinate 25,987, forward strand.
TTATTTTAATTTATTTTTCCTAAATCAAATATATTCCTACAATACCAATTAAGTTTTGAACCAGATTCGAACTTTTCCATTAAAATCTAACTGGATTAAAACTAGGTACTAATTAAGTTTTTGTACTATTAAATTGGTACCAATTAATCTTTAACGGATTTAGTACCAGTACTAATTAAATTTAAACAAATTTAGTACTAATTAAATGGAACTAAATTGATAAAATTGGAGATCCATCTCTGAAGTTTGTTACAGCGACTGCGAACTTTCTCAACGTATCTTTACAGGGTTGACCTCCTATAAGATGCCCATATTTAATAGTAAGATTTTAGCAAATAGGATCCAGAAGTCTATAAATTAAAACTTGAAATTCATTCATAGGAAGTGGTACAAAGATGGAATCAATGAGTGCTACAATGAAAAGGGTGGAGGCACAAGAAATGATCTCAAGAAATCAGGATCAAGGAAGATCTCTATCGATACCTCACTTAACATGGTAAAATAAATTGATGATAATCAACATAATATGCAGTTGGTCAATTCCTTCTAACGATGGAAGGTACCAAAATATCATTCTTAAAAGCTATACACTATGATGAGAAGAAAGCCTTTAAAAACTAAGAGATTAAGTTGATAGAAATACCAAACTACCCAGAGATATCTGTCACTAATCTCTATGAGGATGCTATGAAAGATTTGGTAGTTTATCTTCCTAATAAGAAACAGATCTCTAACTAACTTTCAGAAAGAAGCTTCTTCTTTGGTGTACTATGTACTTTGAGAGAAGTTTATCTAAGAGAAATAATTGAAAAAGCTCACAAGAAACACTACTCTATATCTCCAGAAAATTAAAAGATGCAAGGCATACTCATAAGCGAGAGCTGGCTTGCGGAGCTTAAGAAGCATGCTTATCTCTCTAGTAAGCTTTTGTATATAACTTTGTAGGGAAACCTGGAACTGGTATATTCCTAATGAAAGAGAATGCAAAAGTTCACAGAGAGAGAAAGTCTCAAACCATTCATTAAGTTAGCAAGAGACTTTATAAAGAGGTTTAAAAAACCTGATGATCTGAATATAGATGCTGATGTTGGTTCAAAGAGAAGAAACATGGGTCCAAATTAAGTACCAGAGGAAGAAAAGAAAGAGAAGCAGAATCCTTTTAAGAGTTCGTTTGATATTTGAAATAATTCATTCATTTAAGTCTAACACTTATTAATAAACATTCATTCTACCCTTTATTGCACATATAGTAGTCTCGTAAACTCTCTTTCAACTACTCTGTATGAGATCTACTGTATCGATTGGTAGATCATGCATTAGGTGATATAGCAGTAACTTCTTGTAGTGAGTCTTAATCTAACTTTAGTAGAATTTAATTCCATTAAATTGTGAACTGTAAGGAACGTTATACACAGGAGTTGTGTTTAACTCTTCATAAGCTTTCTTAGACTCATTTGTCTTATGAACTGATAGGTTATCAATAAACAGGATGATCTCTTGATCGTTGTGCTTATATCTTAGTTTATGTAAGATCTCTATATACTGCTCTCTCTGAATAGAGCGAGGGTGAATAACATAAGTTTCTAAGCATGAATCTTCACTAATACCAGCTATAATTGTTTGAGGGACAACCTTAACCCTTTTAGTCATACCCTTCTATATTATCATACTTCTTGTACTTAGACTTATTAATAAATGTGTTGAATGAAAACACTGCTTCATCAGCGTGTATGAACTTGATGTTATTATCTATAGCCCTCTGCATTAAATCATATATATATAGTTTAAATTATTACTATAAAATTTTACTGTAAAATAAATCACTCTCTTGACTCTGTTGAGAGTCTTGAAAGTAATACCATTCCTTTTATAAATATTTGCGATAGTTTATGGAGAGATGCGCATGTCAGGAAACTTTGGATGAAACATCACAGCTCGTTAGTAAAGAGGAAAGTGAGCCCAGTACTTTAATGTCTTAGAGTCACAGAGATAGTCAATATGGACCTGTGAGAACTTTTATTTTCTTGCAGGATGTTTTCAAGAGCCTGAGTTATAATGCTAAACAGCTAACATGAAATGATGCCTAAGAGTTGAGGTACTCTTGCGTAGGAGTCTTGCTATGCCTGTAAAATTCATCACTGGTTTTAGTTAATCTATATTAATACTCGCACCATACCTAAGCTTAAGCAGTAAATCTAAATATTTCTCATCATAAATAGACCCCAAAAATCGCTAATTTCTAATTCTCATTTTGCAAACTGGCCTAATTTCTCTACTAACCCTAATAAAACCCCAAATTTACCCTACTAATCAAAGCACTTATAAACCTCACTAAGGGGTTTTGGGGTTTTTATTGTGAAGAGTGTGAGAAGAACTTCATTTATAAATCTGCTCTCAAGCGTCATATTTTAGAGCAGCATTCTAAATATCCCAAGGTGTATCTTAAGCATGATAAGATAGATGGAAAATATTTCTTACCTTATTGCAATAAGCAATACAATCATTCAAGGGATTTAAAAGTTCACCTCTAAAACCATCATAGTAAGAAGTTTTATAAATCATAGATCCTTAGATTGGTGGTCTTCCTTAAAAAAAGAAATCCTAGAGACCCTTTAGAAACTTTGGAACAAAGTGATAAGAAAAAAAATATGCTAAATAAAGCAGTGAGAAATCTCCCTGCCTCTGAAATAGTAAAAATAACACTTAAGATATAAGCACTAAAACTTCCAATATTTAATATAATTGACCTTAAAGAGTGTAAGGAAAGTTATCTTATCCTTGAAGATAAGTTTGAGAAAAAGGTCATAACAGATAAGGAGTTTGCATGCAATATATATCCGTTTAACTACTTCAAATGCGATTATAAGTATCCAATGGAATTTATAAATGAATACCAGGCACTTACTTAGTCAAGAGATAAACAGAGCAGATTTATAATAAAGCTCGATGCAATTCTCCTTGCTCAAGATCATGTAGTTTTTCGTCTCCCTTTATACTAAATGACTTAAAGAGACTAAACTTAAGATTAAAGGATACTAATGTAGTTACCTTTTATTCCTACAAATTTTTGTTAAGGCATTGAAGACTGCACACTTTAGGATATGTTCATTGAGACTTGAAGCCTGAGAATATAATGCTTGACTTTTCACCTCTCAGAGTAGTAATAATTGATTTCAATAGATAGTAGATAGTAGAAGCTTCAGGACTTGGCAACGTTTATGGTACTCCTGGATACTTTCCAGAAATTGAGGACTGATGGTGATATTAAGTGGGATATATGGGCTCTGCTGAATGCGATATGGCAAGAAACTATTATTATATGTAAGAGAGAGAAATATTCAAATCAGAGAATACACCAATATTTAGACTAGAATAAAATAAATGGTAAAATGAAAGATATAACTGAGTAGATAATTATTAAGCCTAACCATAGAGCAGACCATACAATAGACTAAATTGAAAGTTGGATAGGAGAAATAAAATTTAGAAAGTTGCCTATGATGCCAAAGTACTTTTTGAGTGAATAGTAAAAATAAAACACCTCTAATACACGCTAATTTACATTACATTTAGAATATTAAATCCCTACATAAACCCTATTAAAACCCTAATAAAGCATGCACTAATAGTCTACTATTATCAATCAAAAACTCAATCAAACTACTGAAAGGGTTTTGGGGTTTTGAATACCAACGAATGAAATAATTAAAACAATTTGTGAATGATTTTGGGTAAATTTATTTTTAAAAAAGATAAATTCTATAGAGCCAAAAATACTAAAAATTTTACTTATTTTGAAATATCATTATCTTGAAATATGAATATACCTTTCAATTTTTTTAATATTTATACAATAGTATTAATAGTCCGATAGTTAAAAGATAAAAGCATAAACACAGACAAAATAATTTTTTAATCGATTTTTATTTATTTTAGTATATCCTTAATTTATGTTTTTATGAGACAATTTTCAGATTAATAGCACTCATTAAGATCTGTAAATATCGAATATTGCCAGATTTTAATTTTTTTTAATTATTAAAAAATATAAATCTTATCATATTTTTGAATGATTTTAATTAATAGTGCCAAGCACCAAAGGATAGTGAGCTAGAAGAAAGAATACCTTCATAAGGTAGTAAGTTAAGTGCATGCAAATATGTCATAAAAATCTCAGAATGATTACATCACAATAATAATTAAAATATATTTAATTTTTATATCTATTTCTAACTTAAATAAGTTTAATATGATAATAGATCAATTTAGATAGAAATTTAAATTAAATTTAATAAATAAAAATTAATAAGTTAATGTAAAACCTTTGTCAATAATTTATAACGAAATTAGAGTTTTTTTATTCTTTAAAAAAATGGCATAAATAATTAGATAAATACTTTATGAATTTTTTATTTAAAATTCAATGTTAACATTTAATAATAATAAATAACTTACAGCTAACAAATTATTTAGTAAATTTTAACAATACTCTTTTTTTTCATATTTCTAAAATTCAAAGTATTTTTTAAGTATTTAAATTAAATATTAAATTAGAACGTAGGATATTAAGAAAGCATTTTTTAAATGAATTATTTCGAGACTAAATTACCAATAAACTACATAATCTACTCTGGAGTATATCAACTTATTTTTAAATTAAATGGATGTTCTGTGTCTAGGATATTTTTTGTTTAAATTAAAATTTCTAAAAGATCTTTATGTTGAAGATTATCAAGTAAAAAATTAATCACATTAAATAAGGGATACAATTTTACTATAAATGATTAATTTACGTTAATATATATAATTTATTCTCTGATTTTTATAAAGCAATTATGGTTTAATTCAATCAACCCATTAATTTTTGCTTTATTTTATCCTTTAACTAAAATTATAATTTTAGTAACTGATTTATAAAGAATGATTAAATATAGAGATTTGGGGGGGGAAGTTTCCTGACAAGAGAGAAGTTTCCTGTCAAGTGGTTTTTTTTATATATAATTTTTATTAGTTAAATATAAAATATTTTAATTAATAATTTTTGACTTATTAAATGGCTGAAGGATAATCTAAACATTTTTAAAGAGTTTATTAGATAAATTGCAATTATTTTCTAATATCATACCTATAGATATAGAACTATATTTTTATTATAATTCATACTATAAATTCCGAAAAACTAACGTAAAATATAATGATATATTATTGTAGAAATACATTTGAATTTGGAAAATTAAATTTAAATTTATTTATTATAAATCAAAATCGTGGCAGTTAAAGTTGGCCAATTTGAACGATCTTGGGCTTGTTTGATAGAGAATTCAAAATTAGCTGGACTTTACAATTGGCGGTTCTATTTTATCGCATCCCTGGAGCGAGATAACTCGACTTTAATTAAACTCATCTTAATTCATTAAATTATTCCCACACATTAAAGTCGAGTTATCTCGCTCCAGGGATGCGATAAAATAGTACCGCCAATAATAAAGTCCAGCTAATTTTGAATTCTCTATCAAACGAGCCCAAGATCGTTTAAATTGGCCAACTTTAACTGCCACGATTTTGATTTATAATAAATAAATTTAAATTTAATTTTCCAAATTCAAATGTATTTCTACAATAATGAAAATATTGTTCAACATAAAGTAGATCTTGTAATACTTCATGATTGATGGGTTAAGTTGTTGAATTACAAATGTATTTAAATCAAAGAAGGTCTTTTTAATAGTCAACAATAATAATTCCATAAAGAAAAAATAAATTTAAAAAAATGAAAATTTTCTTGACAGGAACTTCCCTAAAATTTTTTTTTATCATTAACCTTGACAGGAAACTTCCCCCCAGAGATTTTTATAAATAAAAAATATTATATAGCAATTTTAATTTATAAAATGAAAATCTTTAGAAAGCTTCATTTCATTCAAAAACTCAAAACCTCTTAATGAGGTTTATAAGTGATTTGATTTGTAGGGAATTTGTTAGGGGTTGGTGTTATTATTAAATACGAGACAAAAATAACAAACTTTTGGGTTCTATTTATGATGAAAAGTATAAAGCTTTAGCTGCGATATGGATGAGATATATACATTGAATAAGTCAAACTAGTACTTAACTATAAGTCGATTGCACTTCTCTTAAAGCGAAGTCTGTCAAATATTCACTCCCTCTGCCTTATAGCTGTATAATTAAAGCAATAAAAGCTAAATTCTAAGCCTAAGAGGTAGTCTAACTATCCTTTCAAAGCATATTGACTCTCTTATTAATGAAAAAACTTTGAAGTATTGGGCTCCCTCCCTTCTCTTTCGACCAACGAGCTAATATGTTTCACCGCCAGTTCTCTGAGTTGATGATCTCTGCATCATCTGTTGCAAACATTAATAAACGAAACGGTATCTCTTACAAAGGTGTAAATCATATCAAGAGAGTAATTGATTTCACTCTGCATTTCACAACAACAACAACAACTTAAATTATATTTATAATTAAATGCAGAGAGCCTAATAGAATAACATTAAGTTTATTCATGCTGACGAGGCTTTGTTTACCTTCAACACTTTCATCTAGAAGTCTTGGTATAAGAGACATAGCAACATAGAAGTATATGACTAGAAAGTCAAGGTATAAACAATGGCAATTCTTGGAGGTATTAGCGAGGATGTTGGTTTAGAAACTTATGTTATTCATCCTCGCTCTATTAAGACAGAGCAGTATATTAAGTTCTTAGAACAGCTGAGAGAGAAGTACCCTGAATAAGAGATTATACTATTCGTTGATAATCTTTCTGTTCATAAGACTAAAGAGACAAGAAAGAGTTCTGAACAACTTAGAATAATGCCAGTCTTCAACGTACCTTACAGTCCATAGTTTAATGGAATTGAATTCTACTGGGGTATTTTAAAAAGTCATTACAAGAAACTGCTGCTATAGCACTTGATGCATGACCTACCTATCGATACAGTAGACTTTATTAAAAGCTCAGCGAAAAGAGTAGATAATTAATTGGCTTAAAAGTGTGCTAAAGAAGTGAGAGTGAATGTATATAAATAAGTTTTGTAGTTAAGTTAATGAATATATAAGTCACATTTGAAATTCTTTAGCTGGAGCTGGCTTCTCTTCCTTTTCTTCCTATTAAGGCTTGCTTGGCCTAGGTTTCTTCTCTTACTGCCAGCTCCAGCATCTATGTTCATTGACTCTGGAGGCTAAATATTTGAATAAAGTCTCTTGCTGACTTCATACTTTGTCTGCGACTTTCGCTCTCTGTGAAGCTTGCTCTATTCCTTCATCAAAAGATGCCAGTACCAGATTTTTCTAAAGAGTTAAGCTACAAATCTTACTTGAAATATAAGGGTGCTTCTGCAGCTCTGATAGCCAGCTCTGATAGCCAGCTCTCACTTATCTTGATCTCTTTTTGTCCTTATCTTGTGAAGAGATGCTGTACCTTTTCTTATGAGATTCTTGAATAATTTCTTTCAAATAATCACTTTTAATTGTTGCAAGTATACCAAAGAAATAGTTTCTTTCAGGTATTTTATTCGACAACTACTTCTTAGTAGGCAGGTACTGTGAAACCTCTGGGTCATTCATAGCATCATTATATTAGTTAGGTAGGTACTAAGATTTCTGGATAGTTTGGAATCTCTACAAATACAAACTTAATATCTTAAGTTTTCAATGCTTTTATCTCTTCTCAGAGTATCGCTCTTAGAAATGATATTTTAGTACCTTCTATCGTTGGAAGGAACAAACCAACTACATAATAAAGATTAGCTACTATGAATTCATTACCTTGCTGCAACAATTAGCTATGCAAATCCTCCTTGCTTCTAAATCTTTGATTGAATTCTTGTTCTTGAACTCTTTTCATTGCATCATTCATTGACTCAATCTTGTTTACAGATCTAAGAAATGATATTCTAATTTAAGTTTATTGATTTCAATTATATACCTCTGTAAAACTTACTATTAAATAAGGGCATCCTATAGGAGGTCAACCTCTAAGAAGGATATGGAGAAGGTTTTGAGAAATGGTTTCAAACTAGAGAGATTGATATAAATTTCTATTGTTATAGTTCCATATTTTTAAATTTAAATTGGTATGTAATTAATTAGGGTCAGGTCTTAAAATGCTAATACTTAATTAAGACCTTTAATTAATGCTAGTACTTAATTAATAGCACCCTAAATTTAAGTCATAAAATCACAAAATACCTCCTAAAGCAGTACGTACTTAATTAGGTGCACCTCCTAAATCGGTACGTACTATAATCAATTTATTATTGAAAGTAAAAATGGTTACTTCCTAACCCATATTTAGAGCTGGATCTTCTCTTAACACTCATAATTCTTCTCTAATACTCTAAGAACTTCTTTATAAACTTATAGGCTTGCAAAGCTCTCATATAAGCTCTCAGTTATAGAGGCAGTTTTATAATTTAATTCAAATTTAAGTATGAGCGCAAAAATTAAAAAAACAACAACAGCACTTCCATCAAACTAAATGAAACTAACCTTAAGCAGCAATAAAAAGTGTGATAGCTGTGAGATGAACTCTCATAAGGAACTAACAGATCTATCAAGTGAGGTCTCTGTTATTAAAATAGAAAATAAATGGCAAATAAGTGCATGGGAGACAGAGAGGAGGAGAAAGATAGAAATGAAATTTCAATGTATGCAGAGGAAGTTGAAGTAAATATTTTTGAAAAGTGTTAATAAGAATTTACTCATAAATCTAGCTGGTACAGGCATATGTAAGTCCATAAGGAAGCTAAGCCTACTGTATACTTAAAGCAATTCAAAGTTGATGGAAAGTGTGATTGCTATGAGTGCTATAAGCAGTACTCTCATACAAAAGACTTAAAGAAGCATTTTTTAAAAGCCCACAAGAAAGAAATAGAAGTTGAAGATTAAGACTTTCAACTAAGTTGCTCAACAAAAGAAATTCAAGAGAGTCTCTTTAAGTTGCGAAGCTTTAATAAGCAAGCGAATCAGAGTATGTAAGGATAGCACTCAACCTACCTCTTACCATCAGAGGTCATGATTCAAATATAATACAAGATAATTCCAGTACTTGTAAAGATTGATTTAGATACTTCTCTCTAAAGCCACCTAATTCTAGAGGAATCCTATGACAAGAAAATTATTTAGGATCATCAGTATGCTTACAAGGTATATCCTTCCAACTATCTCTTAACTGATTATAAATATTAAATGGAGTTTATTAATGAGTATTAAGTTCTCACTCAGGCTAAGATTAAAGAGTACAAATCCTAAATAAATCTGGATGTTGTTCTCCTTGCCAAAGATCATGCAGCTTTCAAAGTACCACTCTTTGAAATGACAATCAGAGATTTCATAACTGATAAAAGAAATCATAGATAGCTTGAATTAATAGAAACCTAAGGTAAACCAGGCATAAAAAAGCTTCATAAGTTAGGTTTTGTTCACAGTGATCTCAAGCCAGAGAATATTATGATAATGTTTTCACGAGTAACAGTAATGATTATTGATTTCAACAGAGCCTTAAAAGTGGAAGTATCAAAGTTTGGAAGTGTTATGGGAATTTTCAAGCTATTATCCAGAGAGAGAAGATTGTAGAGATGGAGATTTTTAGTGAGATGTGTGGGCTTTAGCAGAAATAATAATAGAGTGCAATATGCATCGCAATGATTACTACTCTACAAGGTGCGATAAGGATGCAATGCAAAGAATAATGGAATTTATTGACAAAACAAAGTGAGTGTCTCAAGCAAATGGCAGAGTTAATAATAGTAAAACCAAACTCAAGATCGGATATATCAATAGAGCAAATAGAGTTTTTTTAGTAATATAAACTTCAGACCACTCCCAAATGATCTAAAAGGGCATTTTGAGTAATTAAATATAATACATTTACTATAAATTTCACATTAAAACCTATTAATATCCCCAACTCCTAAATTCCATACAAATCAAAGCACTTATAAACCTCATTAAGGGATTTTGGGTTTTGATTCTACTCTTATATTTTTACTTATTCTAATCGCGTATCCTTAGTGACCTAATCATAATACTTAATTGCTCTGAGATTGTTGTATGACCCAATTTTTACCAAGTAAATCATTCACAAAAATAAAGTATTAAGAAGAGCAATATAATCTAACATAATTTACAATCTAACTCTTTAATATCAGTTTATTAAAATTATTTAATTATTTCCTATTTCTAAAATCATTAAGAGATACTTCTTTTTATAAATGCTGCATAATTATCTTAGATTATCACAGCAAAATTTATTCAGCTATTGTATATTAATATATTGAACTAAGTTTTTATAAACTTCTTTAGATTAGTAATTGAAAATAATACATTCCTTAAAAAAAAGATATTAAAAATATAAATTTCCAGCATTTATCTATTTTAAATATAATATAGTAATTATAATATTATTGATAATAAAAATGAAAGATAATGACTTTTAACTATTTTATATATATATTTAAAGCTTTTATAAATAAAAGGTGAAGAATATTAATTTAAAATATTTAAAATATAGGTTAGTTAATCATGTATTAAAAAAGAAATATAGAAAAAAATCTAAATTATTTATTAGCTTTTTATTAATGAATTTCAGAAATTATTAGTTCATATTTGATGAAAATTTATAAATAAAAATTATAACTGTTATTTTTAATTACTGCTTTATTTTTTTTTCCTAGAGAGTTGATTAATAAATATAAAGAAAGAAAGTGTCCCTTTTGCATAAAATTAGGCATATTATCTATAATAATATATTTCCTTAAATTATTAAAAACACATTTACTATAGTTATTTACAAATTAATATAATATTAACTCAGCCGTAAATTTCTAAATTAAATTGAAAATATTACCCAAAAAGTATCATTTAATATACTGGGCTACTTATTATTTTATTACTCAAAAATATAGTTGATAAATATAGACTTAATTATTTTTGAATTGTTATAAATTATAAAAATTAATTAACTTTGAATGAATAATTAGGGACCATCTATTTTTTAATAAAATTAAACTAATTTATATTAAATCAATTATTTTTGTTAAAAAAAGGACCTAACTCATCGTTGTCGAATAAAATTCTCTCAAAACTTCAAGGTATTGATAGGTACGGAACTTAGATTACCTTGACTTTGGATAAAAAATAAAAGTTTACAACTGCTTTTGGAGGATGCTTATCCATTATTACTTGGATTGGTGCTCTTGGATATTTCGCATACTGTCTCTATAGAGTTTAAATAAATAAATTTGTATGTGGCTTACAATTAAAATCTATTTTTCGATCAAATTCATATAAAATCCATTCAAGAGATAATATAAAAACTGTTTTTCAATAAAAATATCATTAAAATTAAAAGAGTTGACTCTCATGAATATTTGTACCAACCTAGACACCACACCCACCACCATTCCTATGAAAAACCTATAAATATCTTTTTATATCAATTTCTTTTTTTAATGTGGTGAATCATCTGCATTCATCATAATTCGAAAAATAGACATGCAATATTTTGACTTTTTTTCCTATATTATTTTATAATTACAACAAGTCTATGAGAATTAAATTAAAGTCATTTGACTTTTTCTAATAATAACGAATTATAATGATTTAAGATATTTCAATTTGCAAAAATTAAAAATTATGCATAATGTATCTTATTTATAAAGAAATTTATTTTAAATATTTGTATATAAGTCTGTATTTTAAGAATCTTTTTTTCGAGGGAATTCAATTAAAAAACTTGCATTTCATAATCAATAATGTCATGATTGAAGTAGATTCTCCGTATAAAAAAACTTAATTCATATAAAAAAAGGTATTTTTTAGGGCGGGAGGTAATTAATGGGCGAGTTGAGAAGTAGCATCTCGCTTATAACCAATATTAAATGGCCTCTATTGATGGGTACAAAGGTGAGGTTCTAGATATTAATCACAATAAAACTTAAATAACCATTTTTAAAATGATTAATATTTGTAAAAGTGACAAATAGTAATTATTGTACTTTTATAATTGTATAAAAAATATTTTGTATTTAGAAAGTTTATATAATTATTTTTTTATAGAATTATGTATTTGTTTGTAAAAAAATATAAGAAATTTTAAACTAATTTAAAATTAATCATTAATTTACTTCGGCTCTAATATATTCATCTAATTACAATATATCTAATAAATAAAAATAGAATTAAATGATAATTAAACCAATCAAGAAATTAATAATTTAGACGATGAAGAAGATAATGCGGAAAAATAAAATGATATTAGTGAAGGAAATAATTAAACTATTTAAATAACTGAGAGAATATGAAGTAGATGATTAAGAATAAGAAAAATAATAAAAAGAATCAATAAAAATAGTCTAAATAATGCTCCAAAAATATGAAGGAAAATGACTGGTTTCGATTTTTCACTATAAGAACTTATGAAGTATAGTCCAGACTATTTCTGAAATCAAGAACATATGGGTTTTAATGACATATTCAATAGAGATTCATTGTAAAATTACTTACGCTTAAACAAAATAAAAGTATATTACAGGTTGCATCCTAAGCTATTCTCCGAATTATATTCTGATAGCTTTTGAAATTCGAGCTTAGAAAGATCTGAGGATTTTATTAATTAACTAGAAGAACAAAAAATTTTAATCCTTTAATTACACCCAGATAATTAATAATTTTTTACACCAAAAATTTTAGGATCACAAATAATATCTTACTAAAGTAGTAAATAACGAATATAATAATATAATTAAATCATTTTACAAATTAAATATTGCATAGAAATATTTATTATAAAATCACTCACAAATAAATCAATCAGGTATATTTAATAAGCTACATGAATTAATCATCTTGATTCATAATTATTGATGCTTTTTATTAAACACATCGTGATAAAGATTAGACTTATTATGGAAAGTACATTTTGCTATTATAAATAATTCTAAAAGATTAATACAAAATCGCAATTCAAAAGAAATGTAAGCCTAACAATACTGATAAACTACTTTAAAATTTCCATTGTTATATAGAGAATAAATAAAAAAAATAATTCAATTAAAATTACTTCATCAATGAAAAGTATAAAGTTCATTTCTTAACTTCAGAATACTTTAACTCAAAAGTTTTGGGGAACAATAGTAATTTTACCTTCCTATCTGGATTCAAGGAATAAAAACAATTTTAAAAACAGAAGTATTAATTACAAAAATACCTTTATAAATGGATTACTGGATATTATTTCAAGAAGTAGCAGGTCACAAACACACACACACACACACACGCACACTCACAAACATAACTGATAAAAATTAATATGAATAAGATTTAACCAAAATCTTTTGCCACCAGAGTCGAGCATATCTTTGAATTACAATGATTTAATTTAAAAATGATTTAACTTATCTTATTTTACTCTAATAATTATTTTATTTACTGAACATCAATTAAGATTAACTTTTAGTAACTCTATTTTATTTAAAAGCATTTAAATTTTTTCATTGAGTTAGTTAACTTTTGAACAAACTTTGATTGTATAGTAAAGTCTCTTATATTTTGCCAAAATAATTCTCTTCTCCCTGCTAATCAAGTAGTACTTAATTGCTTCAATAAGGGGTTTTCGGGTTTTTAAATCTTTAGTGAAACTATTTCTCTAACAAAGTTGTGAAAATATTATAGAATTTTGCAAAGTAGTAGTCCTAATATTGCGAAATTAATGAAAACTTACCTTAAAATTTATTGATAAGTGCCTGCATTTTCATATATAAAACAGAATCATGTTTATTCATTTTGAATCATATTAAATTTATAAATAACAGTTTTAAGTCAACTTGTTTCATATAATTATTTATTATCGATAGTTAAATAAATTGAATATGCCATACAAAATAAAAATAAAATATTTGATCATGTTCAAGGTAGATTTTTGGTAATATATGTAATTATAGTTTGTTTTCAAACAATTCAAATGAGGAATAGTTTTATTTAAATATTCAATCCTTTGGATTTAAATAACTATATAATTAAAAATTAATAATAATTATAATAAAAATTAAAATGGAGGATTCCCTAGAGCTATAAAATTTCGAAAAGCAATTAAATAAATTCCTTGGTAACATTAAAGATTCTTACTTAGATGTGCATGCAAGACAAAATTTGTAGTATTCAGCATCCATGACATAGCAATAATGTAAATAGATTAAATCATTGAAGTTTTATTGAAACATAAGACTTTTATCCAAGAAGTGGTTTAATTTCTCAAAAATTCTAAAGATATTTTGAAATCCCAAAGAGAGGAAAATTTATTCCAGAATTAAAACTCTGCAAATATACGACTTTAACAGATTTCATGAAATGAATTTAGTGTTAATAAAGTAGTTGTGGAAATCTTTTCACAGCAAAATTACCAAGAGAAAATACAAGAAATAAAAGCATAAGTTGAAGTATTTTTCAAGAAGAAAATCAAAAACTAAGGATACAGTAAGAACTAAACGAAGATATTTCAAAGTTAATGCCAGAATTTAAGGGCTTTAAATAAATGTCAAATTTGATTATAGGTGCAGTTTTGGAGAATATCAAGTCTTTTTATCCTCGTCTTTTATAAGCGATTCATAATTATAATTTAATTGATAAAATGTTAGTAATTTAAGCAAAAAGAGAAAAAGATCTTAATAGTCTTAATCCTGACCCTGGCAACAACATAGACAAAGATATTATGAATTAAAAATACATCGTGATATAGATTAGACTTATTATGGAAAGTACATTTTGCTATTATAAATAATTCTAAAAGATTAATATCAAAATCGCAATTCAAAAGAAATGTAAGCCTAACAATACTGATAAACTACTTTAAAATTTCCATTGTTATATAGAGAATAAATAAAAAAAATAATTCAATTAAAATTACTTCATCAATGAAAAGTATAAAGTTCATTTCTTAACTTCAGAATACTTTAACTCAAAAGTTTTGGGGAACAATAGTAATTTTACCTTCCTATCTGGATTCAAGGAATAAAAACAATTTTAAAAACAGAAGTATTAATTACAAAAATACCTTTATAAATGGATTACTGGATATTATTTCAAGAAGTAGCAAGCAGGTCACAAACACACACTCACAAACATAACTGATAAAAATTAATATGAATAAGATTTAACCAAAATCTTTTGCCACCAGAGTCGAGCATATCTTTGAATTACAATGATTTAATTTACAAATAATTTAACTTATCTTATTTTACTCTAATAATTATTTTATTTACTGAACATCAATTAAGATTAACTTTTAGTAACTCTATTTTATTTAAAAGCATTTAAATTTTTTCATTGAGTTAGTTAACTTTTGAACAAACTTTGATTGTATAGTAAAGTCTCTTATATTTTGCCAAAATAATTCTCTTTTCCCTGCTAATCAAGTAGTACTTAATTGCTTCAATAAGGGGTTTTCGGGTTTTTAAATCTTTAGTGAAACTATTTCTCTAAAAAAGTTGTGAAAATATTATAGAATTTTGCAAAGTAGTAGTCCTAATATTGCGAAATTAATGAAAACTTACCTTAAAATTTATTGATAAGTGCCTGCATTTTCATATATAAAACAGAATCATGTTTATTCATTTTGAATCATATTAAATTTATAAATAACAGTTTTAAGTCAACTTGTTTCATATAATTATTTATTATCGATAGTTAAATAAATTGAATATGCCATACAAAATAAAAATAAAATATTTGATCATGTTCAAGGTAGATTTTTGGTAATATATGTAATTATAGTTTGTTTTCAAACAATTCAAATGAGGAATAGTTTTATTTAAATATTCAATCCTTTGGATTTAAATAACTATATAATTAAAAATTAATAATAATTATAATAAAAATTAAAATGGAGGATTCCCTAGAGCTATAAAATTTCGAAAAGCAATTAAATAAATTCCTTGGTAACATTAAAGATTCTTACTTAGATGTCCATGCAAGACAAAATTTGTAGTATTCAGCATCCATGACATAGCAATAATGTAAATAGATTAAATCATTGAAGTTTTATTGAAACATAAGACTTTTATCCAAGAAGTGGTTTAATTTCTCAAAAATTCTAAAGATATTTTGAAATCCAAAGAGAGGAAAATTTATTCCAGAATTAAAACTCTGCAAATATACGACTTTAACAGATTTCATGAAATGAATTTAGTGTTAATAAAGTAGTTGTGGAAATCTTTTCACAGCAAAATTACCAAGAGAAAATACAAGAAATAAAAGCATAAGTTGAAGTATTTTTCAAGAAGAAAATCAAAAACTAAGGATACAGTAAGAACTAAACGAAGATATTTCAAAGTTAATGCCAGAATTTAAGGGCTTTAAATAAATGTCAGATTTGATTAAAGGTGCAGTTTTGGAGAATATCAAGTCTTTTTATCCTCGTCTTTTATAAGCGATTCATAATTATAATTTAATTGATAAAATGTTAGTAATTTAAGCAAAAAGAGAAAAAGATCTTAATAGTCTTAATCCTGACCCTGGCAACAACATAGACAAAGATATTATGAATTAAAAATACATCGTGATAAAGATTAGACTTATTATGGAAAGTACATTTTGCTATTATAAATAATTCTAAAAGATTAATACAAAATCGCAATTCAAAAGAAATGTAAGCCTAACAATACTGATAAACTACTTTAAAATTTCCATTGTTATATAGAGAATAAATAAAAAAAATAATTCAATTAAAATTACTTCATCAATGAAAAGTATAAAGTTCATTTCTTAACTTCAGAATACTTTAACTCAAAAGTTTTGGGGAACAATAGTAATTTTACCTTCCTATCTGGATTCAAGGAATAAAAACAATTTTAAAAACAGAAGTATTAATTACAAAAATACCTTTATAAATGGATTACTGGATATTATTTCAAGAAGTAGCAGGTCACAAACACACACACACACACACACGCACACTCACAAACATAACTGATAAAAATTAATATGAATAAGATTTAACCAAAATCTTTTGCCACCAGAGTCGAGCATATCTTTGAATTACAATGATTTAATTTAAAAATGATTTAACTTATCTTATTTTACTCTAATAATTATTTTATTTACTGAACATCAATTAAGATTAACTTTTAGTAACTCTATTTTATTTAAAAGCATTTAAATTTTTTCATTGAGTTAGTTAACTTTTGAACAAACTTTGATTGAATAGTAAAGTCTCTTATATTTTGCCAAAATAATTCTCTTCTCCCTGCTAATCAAGTAGTACTTAATTGCTTCAATAAGGGGTTTTCGGGTTTTTAAATCTTTAGTGAAACTATTTCTCTAAAAAAGTTGTGAAAATATTATAGAATTTTGCAAAGTAGTAGTCCTAATATTGCGAAATTAATGAAAACTTACCTTAAAATTTATTGATAAGTGCCTGCATTTTCATATATAAAACAGAATCATGTTTATTCATTTTGAATCATATTAAATTTATAAATAACAGTTTTAAGTCAACTTGTTTCATATAATTATTTATTATCGATAGTTAAATAAATTGAATATGCCATACAAAATAAAAATAAAATATTTGATCATGTTCAAGGTAGATTTTTGGTAATATATGTAATTATAGTTTGTTTTCAAACAATTCAAATGAGGAATAGTTTTATTTAAATATTCAATCCTTTGGATTTAAATAACTATATAATTAAAAATTAATAATAATTATAATAAAAATTAAAATGGAGGATTCCCTAGAGCTATAAAATTTCGAAAAGCAATTAAATAAATTCCTTGGTAACATTAAAGATTCTTACTTAGATGTGCATGCAAGACAAAATTTGTAGTATTCAGCATCCATGACATAGCAATAATGTAAATAGATTAAATCATTGAAGTTTTATTGAAACATAAGACTTTTATCCAAGAAGTGGTTTAATTTCTCAAAAATTCTAAAGATATTTTGAAATCCCAAAGAGGAAAATTTATTCCAGAATTAAAACTCTGCAAATATACGACTTTAACAGATTTCATGAAATGAATTTAGTGTTAATAAAGTAGTTGTGGAAATCTTTTCACAGCAAAATTACCAAGAGAAAATACAAGAAATAAAAGCATAAGTTGAAGTATTTTCAAGAAGAAAATCAAAAACTAAGGATACAGTAAGAACTAAACGAAGATATTTCAAAGTTAATGCCAGAATTTAAGGGCTTTAAATAAATGTCAGATTTGATTAAAGGTGCAGTTTTGGAGAATATCAAGTCTTTTTATCCTCGTCTTTTATAAGCGATTCATAATTATAATTTAATTGATAAAATGTTAGTAATTTAAGCAAAAAGAGAAAAAGATCTTAATAGTCTTAATCCTGACCCTGGCAACAACATAGACAAAGATATTATGAATTAAAAATACATCGTGATATAGATTAGACTTATTATGGAAAGTACATTTTGCTATTATAAATAATTCTAAAAGATTAATACAAAATCGCAATTCAAAAGAAATGTAAGCCTAACAATACTGATAAACTACTTTAAAATTTCCATTGTTATATAGAGAATAAATAAAAAAAATAATTCAATTAAAATTACTTCATCAATGAAAGTATAAAGTTCATTTCTTAACTTCAGAATACTTTAACTCAAAAGTTTTGGGGAACAATAGTAATTTTACCTTCCTATCTGGATTCAAGGAATAAAAACAATTTTAAAAACAGAAGTATTAATTACAAAAATACCTTTATAAATGGATTACTGGATATTATTTCAAGAAGTAGCAAGCAGGTCACAAACACACACTCACAAACATAACTGATAAAATAATATGAATAAGATTTAACCAAAATCTTTTGCCACCAGAGTCGAACATATCTTTGAATTACAATGATTTAATTTACAAATAATTTAACTTATCTTATTTTACTCTAATAATTATTTTATTTACTGAACATCAATTAAGATTAACTTTTAGTAACTCTATTTTATTTAAAAGCATTTAAATTTTTTCATTGAGTTAGTTAACTTTTGAACAAACTTTGATTGTATAGTAAAGTCTCTTATATTTTGCCAAAATAATTCTCTTCTCCCTGCTAATCAAGTAGTACTTAATTGCTTCAATAAGGGGTTTTCGGGTTTTTAAATCTTTAGTGAAAATATTTCTCTAACAAAGTTGTGAAAATATTATAGAATTTTGCAAAGTAGTAGTCCTAATATTGCGAAATTAATGAAAACTTACCTTAAAATTTATTGATAAGTGCCTGCATTTTCATATATAAAACAGAATCATGTTTATTCATTTTGAATCATATTAAATTTATAAATAACAGTTTTAAGTCAACTTGTTTCATATAATTATTTATTATCGATAGTTAAATAAATTGAATATGCCATACAAAATAAAAATAAAATATTTGATCATGTTCAAGGTAGATTTTTGGTAATATATGTAATTATAGTTTGTTTTCAAACAATTCAAATGAGGAATAGTTTTATTTAAATATTCAATCCTTTGGATTTAAATAACTATATAATTAAAAATTAATAATAATTATAATAAAAATTAAAATGGAGGATTCCCTAGAGCTATAAAATTTCGAAAAGCAATTAAATAAATTCCTTGGTAACATTAAAGATTCTTACTTAGATGTCCATGCAAGACAAAATTTGTAGTATTCAGCATCCATGACATAGCAATAATGTAAATAGATTAAATCATTGAAGTTTTATTGAAACATAAGACTTTTATCCAAGAAGTGGTTTAATTTCTCAAAAATTCTAAAGATATTTTGAAATCCCAAAGAGAGGAAAATTTATTCCAGAATTAAAACTCTGCAAATATACGACTTTAACAGATTTCATGAAATGAATTTAGTGTTAATAAAGTAGTTGTGGAAATCTTTTCACAGCAAAATTACCAAGAGAAAATACAAGAAATAAAAGCATAAGTTGAAGTATTTTTCAAGAAGAAAATCAAAAACTAAGGATACAGTAAGAACTAAACGAAGATATTTCAAAGTTAATGCCAGAATTTAAGGGCTTTAAATAAATGTCAGATTTGATTAAAGGTGCAGTTTTGGAGAATATCAAGTCTTTATATCCTCGTCTTTTATAAGCGATTCATAATTATAATTTAATTGATAAAATGTTAGTATTTAAGCAAAAAGAGAAAAAGATCTTAATAGTCTTAATCCTGACCCTGGCAACAACATAGACAAAGATATTATGAATTAAAAATACATCGTGATAAAGATTAGACTTATTATGGAAAGTACATTTTGCTATTATAAATAATTCTAAAAGATTAATACAAAATCGCAATTCAAAAGAAATGTAAGCCTAACAATACTGATAAACTACTTTAAAATTTCCATTGTTATATAGAGAATAAATAAAAAAAATAATTCAATTAAAATTACTTCATCAATGAAAAGTATAAAGTTCATTTCTTAACTTCAGAATACTTTAACTCAAAAGTTTTGGGGAACAATAGTAATTTTACCTTCCTATCTGGATTCAAGGAATAAAAACAATTTTAAAAACAGAAGTATTAATTACAAAAATACCTTTATAAATGGATTACTGGATATTATTTCAAGAAGTAGCAAGCAGGTCACAAACACACACTCACAAACATAACTGATAAAAATTAATATGAATAAGATTTAACCAAAATCTTTTGCCACCAGAGTCGAACATATCTTTGAATTACAATGATTTAATTTACAAATAATTTAACTTATCTTATTTTACTCTAATAATTATTTTATTTACTGAACATCAATTAAGATTAACTTTTAGTAACTCTATTTTATTTAAAAGCATTTAAATTTTTTCATTGAGTTAGTTAACTTTTGAACAAACTTTGATTGAATAGTAAAGTCTCTTATATTTTGCCAAAATAATTCTCTTCTCCCTGCTAATCAAGTAGTACTTAATTGCTTCAATAAGGGGTTTTCGGGTTTTTAAATCTTTAGTGAAACTATTTCTCTAAAAAAGTTGTGAAAATATTATAGAATTTTGCAAAGTAGTAGTCCTAATATTGCGAAATTAATGAAAACTTACCTTAAAATTTATTGATAAGTGCCTGCATTTTTATATATAAAACAGAATCATGTTTATTCATTTTGAATCATATTAAATTTATAAATAACAGTTTTAAGTCAACTTGTTTCATATAATTATTTATTATCGATAGTTAAATATATTGAATATGTCATACAAAATAAAAATAAAATATATGATCATGTTCAAGGTAGATTTTTGGTAATATATGTAATTATAGTTTGTTTTCAAACAATTCAAATGAGGAATAGTTTTATTTAAATATTCAATCCTTTGGATTTAAATAACTATATAATTAAAAATTAATAATAATTATAATAAAAATTAAAATGGAGGATTCCCTAGAGCTATAAAATTTCGAAAAGCAATTAAATAAATTCCTTGGTAACATTAAAGATTCTTACTTTAGATGTCCATGCAAGACAAAATTTGTAGTATTCAGCATCCATGACATAGCAATAATGTAAATAGATTAAATCATTGAAGTTTTATTGAAACATAAGACTTTTATCCAAGAAGTGGTTTAATTTCTCAAAAATTCTAAAGATATTTTGAAATCCCAAAGAGAGGAAAATTTATTCCAGAATTAAAACTCTGCAAATATACGACTTTAACAGATTTCATGAAATGAATTTAGTGTTAATAAAGTAGTTGTGGAAATCTTTTCACAGCAAAATTACCAAGAGAAAATACAAGAAATAAAAGCATAAGTTGAAGTATTTTCAAGAAGAAAATCAAAAACTAAGGATACAGTAAGAACTAAACGAAGATATTTCAAAGTTAATGCCAGAATTTAAGGGCTTTAAATAAATGTCAGATTTGATTAAAGGTGCAGTTTTGGAGAATATCAAGTCTTTTTATCCTCGTCTTTTATAAGCGATTCATAATTATAATTTAATTGATAAAATGTTAGTAATTTAAGCAAAAAGAGAAAAAGATCTTAATAGTCTTAATCCTGTCCCTGGCAACAACATAGACAAAGATATTATGAATTAAAAATACATCGTGATATAGATTAGACTTATTATGGAAAGTACATTTTGCTATTATAAATAATTCTAAAAGATTAATACAAAATCGCAATTCAAAAGAAATGTAAGCCTAACAATACTGATAAACTACTTTAAAATTTCCATTGTTATATAGAGAATAAATAAAAAAAATAATTCAATTAAAATTACTTCAT
>ARYC01017118.1:0-31483 GCA_000711775.1 Oxytricha trifallax
ATGCGGAAAAATAAAATGATATTAGTGAAGGAAATAATTAAACTATTTAAATAACTGAGAGAATATGAAGTAGATGATTAAGAATAAGAAAAATAATAAAAAGAATCAATAAAAATAGTCTAAATAATGCTCCAAAAATATGAAGGAAAATGACTGGTTTCGATTTTTCACTATAAGAACTTATGAAGTATAGTCCAGACTATTTCTGAAATCAAGAACATATGGGTTTTAATGACATATTCAATAGAGATTCATTGTAAAATTACTTACGCTTAAACAAAATAAAAGTATATTACAGGTTGCATCCTAAGCTATTCTCCGAATTATATTCTGATAGCTTTTGAAATTCGAGCTTAGAAAGATCTGAGGATTTTATTAATTAACTAGAAGAACAAAAAATTTTAATCCTTTAATTACACCCAGATAATTAATAATTTTTTACACCAAAAATTTTAGGATCACAAATAATATCTTACTAAAGTAGTAAATAACGAATATAATAATATAATTAAATCATTTTACAAATTAAATATTGCATAGAAATATTTATTATAAAATCACTCACAAATAAATCAATCAGGTATATTTAATAAGCTACATGAATTAATCATCTTGATTCATAATTATTGATGCTTTTTATTAAACACATCGTGATAAAGATTAGACTTATTATGGAAAGTACATTTTGCTATTATAAATAATTCTAAAAGATTAATACAAAATCGCAATTCAAAAGAAATGTAAGCCTAACAATACTGATAAACTACTTTAAAATTTCCATTGTTATATAGAGAATAAATAAAAAAAATAATTCAATTAAAATTACTTCATCAATGAAAAGTATAAAGTTCATTTCTTAACTTCAGAATACTTTAACTCAAAAGTTTTGGGGAACAATAGTAATTTTACCTTCCTATCTGGATTCAAGGAATAAAAACAATTTTAAAAACAGAAGTATTAATTACAAAAATACCTTTATAAATGGATTACTGGATATTATTTCAAGAAAAAGCAGGCCACAAACACACACACACACACACAAACATAACTGATAAAAATTAATATGAATAAGATTTAACCAAAATCTTTTGCCACCAGAGTCGAGCATATCTTTGAATTACAATGATTTAATTTAAAAATAATTTAACTTATCTTATTTTACTCTAATAATTATTTTATTTACTGAACATCAATTAAGATTAACTTTTAGTAACTCTATTTTATTTAAAAGCATTTAAATTTTTTCATTGAGTTAGTTAACTTTTGAACAAACTTTGATTGAATAGTAAAGTCTCTTATATTTTGCCAAAATAATTCTCTTCTCCCTGCTAATCAAGTAGTACTTAATTGCTTCAATAAGGGGTTTTCGGGTTTTTAAATCTTTAGTGAAACTATTTCTCTAACAAAGTTGTGAAAATATTATAGAATTTTGCAAAGTAGTAGTCCTAATATTGCGAAATTAATGAAAACTTACCTTAAAATTTATTGATAAGTGCCTGCATTTTCATATATAAAACAGAATCATGTTTATTCATTTTGAATCATATTAAATTTATAAATAACAGTTTTAAGTCAACTTGTTTCATATAATTATTTATTATCGATAGTTAAATAAATTGAATATGCCATACAAAATAAAAATAAAATATTTGATCATGTTCAAGGTAGATTTTTGGTAATATATGTAATTATAGTTTGTTTTCAAACAATTCAAATGAGGAATAGTTTTATTTAAATATTCAATCCTTTGGATTTAAATAACTATATAATTAAAAATTAATAATAATTATAATAAAAATTAAAATGGAGGATTCCCTAGAGCTATAAAATTTCGAAAAGCAATTAAATAAATTCCTTGGTAACATTAAAGATTCTTACTTAGATGTGCATGCAAGACAAAATTTGTAGTATTCAGCATCCATGACATAGCAATATGTAAATAGATTAAATCATTGAAGTTTTATTGAAACATAAGACTTTTATCCAAGAAGTGGTTTAATTTCTCAAAAATTCTAAAGATATTTTGAAATCCCAAAGAGAGGAAAATTTATTCCAGAATTAAAACTCTGCAAATATACGACTTTAACAGATTTCATGAAATGAATTTAGTGTTAATAAAGTAGTTGTGGAAATCTTTTCACAGCAAAATTACCAAGAGAAAATACAAGAAATAAAAGCATAAGTTGAAGTATTTTCAAGAAGAAAATCAAAAACTAAGGATACAGTAAGAACTAAACGAAGATATTTCAAAGTTAATGCCAGAATTTAAGGGCTTTAAATAAATGTCAGATTTGATTAAAGGTGCAGTTTTGGAGAATATCAAGTCTTTTTATCCTCGTCTTTTATAAGCGATTCATAATTATAATTTAATTGATAAAATGTTAGTAATTTAAGCAAAAAGAGAAAAAGATCTTAATAGTCTTAATCCTGTCCCTGGCAACAACATAGACAAAGATATTATGAATTAAAAATACATCGTGATATAGATTAGACTTATTATGGAAAGTACATTTTGCTATTATAAATAATTCTAAAAGATTAATACAAAATCGCAATTCAAAAGAAATGTAAGCCTAACAATACTGATAAACTACTTTAAAATTTCCATTGTTATATAGAGAATAAATAAAAAAAATAATTCAATTAAAATTACTTCATCAATGAAAAGTATAAAGTTCATTTCTTAACTTCAGAATACTTTAACTCAAAAGTTTTGGGGAACAATAGTAATTTTACCTTCCTATCTGGATTCAAGGAATAAAAACAATTTTAAAAACAGAAGTATTAATTACAAAAATACCTTTATAAATGGATTTACTGGATATTATTTCAAGAAGTAGCAAGCAGGTCACAAACACACACTCACAAACATAACTGATAAAAATTAATATGAATAAGATTTAACCAAAATCTTTTGCCACCAGAGTCGAGCATATCTTTGAATTACAATGATTTAATTTACAAATAATTTAACTTATCTTATTTTACTCTAATAATTATTTTATTTACTGAACATCAATTAAGATTAACTTTTAGTAACTCTATTTTATTTAAAAGCATTTAAATTTTTTCATTGAGTTAGTTAACTTTTGAACAAACTTTGATTGAATAGTAAAGTCTCTTATATTTTGCCAAAATAATTCTCTTCTCCCTGCTAATCAAGTAGTACTTAATTGCTTCAATAAGGGGTTTTCGGGTTTTTAAATCTTTAGTGAAACTATTTCTCTAACAAAGTTGTGAAAATATTATAGAATTTTGCAAAGTAGTAGTCCTAATATTGCGAAATTAATGAAAACTTACCTTAAAATTTATTGATAAGTGCCTGCATTTTTATATATAAAACAGAATCATGTTTATTCATTTTGAATCATATTAAATTTATAAATAACAGTTTTAAGTCAACTTGTTTCATATAATTATTTATTATCGATAGTTAAATATATTGAATATGTCATACAAAATAAAAATAAAATATATGATCATGTTCAAGGTAGATTTTTGGTAATATATGTAATTATAGTTTGTTTTCAAACAATTCAAATGAGGAATAGTTTTATTTAAATATTCAATCCTTTGGATTTAAATAACTATATAATTAAAAATTAATAATAATTATAATAAAAATTAAAATGGAGGATTCCCTAGAGCTATAAAATTTCGAAAAGCAATTAAATAAATTCCTTGGTAACATTAAAGATTCTTACTTTAGATGTGCATGCAAGACAAAATTTGTAGTATTCAGCATCCATGACATAGCAATAATGTAAATAGATTAAATCATTGAAGTTTTATTGAAACATAAGACTTTTATCCAAGAAGTGGTTTAATTTCTCAAAAATTCTAAAGATATTTTGAAATCCCAAAGAGAGGAAAATTTATTCCAGAATTAAAACTCTGCAAATATACGACTTTAACAGATTTCATGAAATGAATTTAGTGTTAATAAAGTAGTTGTGGAAATCTTTTCACAGCAAAATTACCAAGAGAAAATACAAGAAATAAAAGCATAAGTTGAAGTATTTTTCAAGAAGAAAATCAAAAACTAAGGATACAGTAAGAACTAAACGAAGATATTTCAAAGTTAATGCCAGAATTTAAGGGCTTTAAATAAATGTCAGATTTGATTAAAGGTGCAGTTTTGGAGAATATCAAGTCTTTTTATCCTCGTCTTTTATAAGCGATTCATAATTATAATTTAATTGATAAAATGTTAGTAATTTAAGCAAAAAGAGAAAAGATCTTAATAGTCTTAATCCTGACCCTGGCAACAACATAGACAAAGATATTATGAATTAAAAATACATCGTGATAAAGATTAGACTTATTATGGAAAGTACATTTTGCTATTATAAATAATTCTAAAAGATTAATACAAAATCGCAATTCAAAAGAAATGTAAGCCTAACAATACTGATAAACTACTTTAAAATTTCCATTGTTATATAGAGAATAAATAAAAAAAATAATTCAATTAAAATTACTTCATCAATGAAAAGTATAAAGTTCATTTCTTAACTTCAGAATACTTTAACTCAAAAGTTTTGGGGAACAATAGTAATTTTACCTTCCTATCTGGATTCAAGGAATAAAAACAATTTTAAAAACAGAAGTATTAATTACAAAAATACCTTTATAAATGGATTACTGGATATTATTTCAAGAAGTAGCAAGCAGGTCACAAACACACACTCACAAACATAACTGATAAAAATTAATATGAATAAGATTTAACCAAAATCTTTTGCCACCAGAGTCGAACATATCTTTGAATTACAATGATTTAATTTACAAATAATTTAACTTATCTTATTTTACTCTAATAATTATTTTATTTACTGAACATCAATTAAGATTAACTTTTAGTAACTCTATTTTATTTAAAAGCATTTAAATTTTTTCATTGAGTTAGTTAACTTTTGAACAAACTTTGATTGTATAGTAAAGTCTCTTATATTTTGCCAAAATAATTCTCTTCTCCCTGCTAATCAAGTAGTACTTAATTGCTTCAATAAGGGGTTTTCGGGTTTTTAAATCTTTAGTGAAACTATTTCTCTAACAAAGTTGTGAAAATATTATAGAATTTTGCAAAGTAGTAGTCCTAATATTGCGAAATTAATGAAAACTTACCTTAAAATTTATTGATAAGTGCCTGCATTTTCATATATAAAACAGAATCATGTTTATTCATTTTGAATCATATTAAATTTATAAATAACAGTTTTAAGTCAACTTGTTTCATATAATTATTTATTATCGATAGTTAAATATATTGAATATGCCATACAAAATAAAAATAAAATATATGATCATGTTCAAGGTAGATTTTTGGTAATATATGTAATTATAGTTTGTTTTCAAACAATTCAAATGAGGAATAGTTTTATTTAAATATTCAATCCTTTGGATTTAAATAACTATATAATTAAAAATTAATAATAATTATAATAAAAATTAAAATGGAGGATTCCCTAGAGCTATAAAATTTCGAAAAGCAATTAAATAAATTCCTTGGTAACATTAAAGATTCTTACTTAGATGTGCATGCAAGACAAAATTTGTAGTATTCAGCATCCATGACATAGCAATAATGTAAATAGATTAAATCATTGAAGTTTTATTGAAACATAAGACTTTTATCCAAGAAGTGGTTTAATTTCTCAAAAATTCTAAAGATATTTTGAAATCCCAAAGAGAGGAAAATTTATTCCAGAATTAAAACTCTGCAAATATACGACTTTAACAGATTTCATGAAATGAATTTAGTGTTAATAAAGTAGTTGTGGAAATCTTTTCACAGCAAAATTACCAAGAGAAAATACAAGAAATAAAAGCATAAGTTGAAGTATTTTTCAAGAAGAAAATCAAAAACTAAGGATACAGTAAGAACTAAACGAAGATATTTCAAAGTTAATGCCAGAATTTAAGGGCTTTAAATAAATGTCAGATTTGATTAAAGGTGCAGTTTTGGAGAATATCAAGTCTTTTTATCCTCGTCTTTTATAAGCGATTCATAATTATAATTTAATTGATAAAATGTTAGTAATTTAAGCAAAAAGAGAAAAAGATCTTAATAGTCTTAATCCTGACCCTGGCAACAACATAGACAAAGATATTATGAATTAAAAATACATCGTGATATAGATTAGACTTATTATGGAAAGTACATTTTGCTATTATAAATAATTCTAAAAGATTAATACAAAATCGCAATTCAAAAGAAATGTAAGCCTAACAATACTGATAAACTACTTTAAAATTTCCATTGTTATATAGAGAATAAATAAAAAAAATAATTCAATTAAAATTACTTCATCAATGAAAAGTATAAAGTTCATTTCTTAACTTCAGAATACTTTAACTCAAAAGTTTTGGGGAACAATAGTAATTTTACCTTCCTATCTGGATTCAAGGAATAAAAACAATTTTAAAAACAGAAGTATTAATTACAAAAATACCTTTATAAATGGATTACTGGATATTATTTCAAGAAGTAGCAAGCAGGTCACAAACACACACTCACAAACATAACTGATAAAAATTAATATGAATAAGATTTAACCAAAATCTTTTGCCACCAGAGTCGAGCATATCTTTGAATTACAATGATTTAATTTAAAAATGATTTAACTTATCTTATTTTACTCTAATAATTATTTTATTTACTGAACATCAATTAAGATTAACTTTTAGTAACTCTATTTTATTTAAAAGCATTTAAATTTTTTCATTGAGTTAGTTAACTTTTGAACAAACTTTGATTGTATAGTAAAGTCTCTTATATTTTGCCAAAATAATTCTCTTCTCCCTGCTAATCAAGTAGTACTTAATTGCTTCAATAAGGGGTTTTCGGGTTTTTAAATCTTTAGTGAAACTATTTCTCTAACAAAGTTGTGAAAATATTATAGAATTTTGCAAAGTAGTAGTCCTAATATTGCGAAATTAATGAAAACTTACCTTAAAATTTATTGATAAGTGCCTGCATTTTCATATATAAAACAGAATCATGTTTATTCATTTTGAATCATATTAAATTTATAAATAACAGTTTTAAGTCAACTTGTTTCATATAATTATTTATTATCGATAGTTAAATAAATTGAATATGCCATACAAAATAAAAATAAAATATTTGATCATGTTCAAGGTAGATTTTTGGTAATATATGTAATTATAGTTTGTTTTCAAACAATTCAAATGAGGAATAGTTTTATTTAAATATTCAATCCTTTGGATTTAAATAACTATATAATTAAAAATTAATAATAATTATAATAAAAATTAAAATGGAGGATTCCCTAGAGCTATAAAATTTCGAAAAGCAATTAAATAAATTCCTTGGTAACATTAAAGATTCTTACTTTAGATGTGCATGCAAGACAAAATTTGTAGTATTCAGCATCCATGACATAGCAATAATGTAAATAGATTAAATCATTGAAGTTTTATTGAAACATAAGACTTTTATCCAAGAAGTGGTTTAATTTCTCAAAAATTCTAAAGATATTTTGAAATCCCAAGAGAGGAAAATTTATTCCAGAATTAAAACTCTGCAAATATACGACTTTAACAGATTTCATGAAATGAATTTAGTGTTAATAAAGTAGTTGTGGAAATCTTTTCACAGCAAAATTACCAAGAGAAAATACAAGAAATAAAAGCATAAGTTGAAGTATTTTTCAAGAAGAAAATCAAAAACTAAGGATACAGTAAGAACTAAACGAAGATATTTCAAAGTTAATGCCAGAATTTAAGGGCTTTAAATAAATGTCAGATTTGATTAAAGGTGCAGTTTTGGAGAATATCAAGTCTTTTTATCCTCGTCTTTTATAAGCGATTCATAATTATAATTTAATTGATAAAATGTTAGTAATTTAAGCAAAAAGAGAAAAAGATCTTAATAGTCTTAATCCTGACCCTGGCAACAACATAGACAAAGATATTATGAATTAAAAATACATCGTGATAAAGATTAGACTTATTATGGAAAGTACATTTTGCTATTATAAATAATTCTAAAAGATTAATACAAAATCGCAATTCAAAAGAAATGTAAGCCTAACAATACTGATAAACTACTTTAAAATTTCCATTGTTATATAGAGAATAAATAAAAAAAATAATTCAATTAAAATTACTTCATCAATGAAAAGTATAAAGTTCATTTCTTAACTTCAGAATACTTTAACTCAAAAGTTTTGGGGAACAATAGTAATTTTACCTTCCTATCTGGATTCAAGGAATAAAAACAATTTTAAAAACAGAAGTATTAATTACAAAAATACCTTTATAAATGGATTACTGGATATTATTTCAAGAAGTAGCAAGCAGGTCACAAACACACACTCACAAACATAACTGATAAAAATTAATATGAATAAGATTTAACCAAAATCTTTTGCCACCAGAGTCGAACATATCTTTGAATTACAATGATTTAATTTACAAATAATTTAACTTATCTTATTTTACTCTAATAATTATTTTATTTACTGAACATCAATTAAGATTAACTTTTAGTAACTCTATTTTATTTAAAAGCATTTAAATTTTTTCATTGAGTTAGTTAACTTTTGAACAAACTTTGATTGTATAGTAAAGTCTCTTATATTTTGCCAAAATAATTCTCTTTTCCCTGCTAATCAAGTAGTACTTAATTGCTTCAATAAGGGGTTTTCGGGTTTTTAAATCTTTAGTGAAACTATTTCTCTAACAAAGTTGTGAAAATATTATAGAATTTTGCAAAGTAGTAGTCCTAATATTGCGAAATTAATGAAAACTTACCTTAAAATTTATTGATAAGTGCCTGCATTTTCATATATAAAACAGAATCATGTTTATTCATTTTGAATCATATTAAATTTATAAATAACAGTTTTAAGTCAACTTGTTTCATATAATTATTTATTATCGATAGTTAAATATATTGAATATGCCATACAAAATAAAAATAAAATATTTGATCATGTTCAAGGTAGATTTTTGGTAATATATGTAATTATAGTTTGTTTTCAAACAATTCAAATGAGGAATAGTTTTATTTAAATATTCAATCCTTTGGATTTAAATAACTATATAATTAAAAATTAATAATAATTATAATAAAAATTAAAATGGAGGATTCCCTAGAGCTATAAAATTTCGAAAAGCAATTAAATAAATTCCTTGGTAACATTAAAGATTCTTACTTTAGATGTGCATGCAAGACAAAATTTGTAGTATTCAGCATCCATGACATAGCAATAATGTAAATAGATTAAATCATTGAAGTTTTATTGAAACATAAGACTTTTATCCAAGAAGTGGTTTAATTTCTCAAAAATTCTAAAGATATTTTGAAATCCCAAAGAGAGGAAAATTTATTCCAGAATTAAAACTCTGCAAATATACGACTTTAACAGATTTCATGAAATGAATTTAGTGTTAATAAAGTAGTTGTGGAAATCTTTTCACAGCAAAATTACCAAGAGAAAATACAAGAAATAAAAGCATAAGTTGAAGTATTTTTCAAGAAGAAAATCAAAAACTAAGGATACAGTAAGAACTAAACGAAGATATTTCAAAGTTAATGCCAGAATTTAAGGGCTTTAAATAAATGTCAGATTTGATTAAAGGTGCAGTTTTGGAGAATATCAAGTCTTTTTATCCTCGTCTTTTATAAGCGATTCATAATTATAATTTAATTGATAAAATGTTAGTAATTTAAGCAAAAAGAGAAAAAGATCTTAATAGTCTTAATCCTGTCCCTGGCAACAACATAGACAAAGATATTATGAATTAAAAATACATCGTGATATAGATTAGACTTATTATGGAAAGTACATTTTGCTATTATAAATAATTCTAAAAGATTAATACAAAATCGCAATTCAAAAGAAATGTAAGCCTAACAATACTGATAAACTACTTTAAAATTTCCATTGTTATATAGAGAATAAATAAAAAAAATAATTCAATTAAAATTACTTCATCAATGAAAGTATAAAGTTCATTTCTTAACTTCAGAATACTTTAACTCAAAAGTTTTGGGGAACAATAGTAATTTTACCTTCCTATCTGGATTCAAGGAATAAAAACAATTTTAAAAACAGAAGTATTAATTACAAAAATACCTTTATAAATGGATTACTGGATATTATTTCAAGAAGTAGCAAGCAGGTCACAAACACACACTCACAAACATAACTGATAAAAATTAATATGAATAAGATTTAACCAAAATCTTTTGCCACCAGAGTCGAACATATCTTTGAATTACAATGATTTAATTTACAAATAATTTAACTTATCTTATTTTACTCTAATAATTATTTTATTTACTGAACATCAATTAAGATTAACTTTTAGTAACTCTATTTTATTTAAAAGCATTTAAATTTTTTCATTGAGTTAGTTAACTTTTGAACAAACTTTGATTGTATAGTAAAGTCTCTTATATTTTGCCAAAATAATTCTCTTTTCCCTGCTAATCAAGTAGTACTTAATTGCTTCAATAAGGGGTTTTCGGGTTTTTAAATCTTTAGTGAAACTATTTCTCTAACAAAGTTGTGAAAATATTATAGAATTTTGCAAAGTAGTAGTCCTAATATTGCGAAATTAATGAAAACTTACCTTAAAATTTATTGATAAGTGCCTGCATTTTCATATATAAAACAGAATCATGTTTATTCATTTTGAATCATATTAAATTTATAAATAACAGTTTTAAGTCAACTTGTTTCATATAATTATTTATTATCGATAGTTAAATAAATTGAATATGCCATACAAAATAAAAATAAAATATTTGATCATGTTCAAGGTAGATTTTTGGTAATATATGTAATTATAGTTTGTTTTCAAACAATTCAAATGAGGAATAGTTTTATTTAAATATTCAATCCTTTGGATTTAAATAACTATATAATTAAAAATTAATAATAATTATAATAAAAATTAAAATGGAGGATTCCCTAGAGCTATAAAATTTCGAAAAGCAATTAAATAAATTCCTTGGTAACATTAATGATTCTTACTTAGATGTGCATGCAAGACAAAATTTGTAGTATTCAGCATCCATGACATAGCAATAATGTAAATAGATTAAATCATTGAAGTTTTATTGAAACATAAGACTTTTATCCAAGAAGTGGTTTAATTTCTCAAAAATTCTAAAGATATTTTGAAATCCCAAAGAGAGGAAAATTTATTCCAGAATTAAAACTCTGCAAATATACGACTTTAACAGATTTCATGAAATGAATTTAGTGTTAATAAAGTAGTTGTGGAAATCTTTTCACAGCAAAATTACCAAGAGAAAATACAAGAAATAAAAGCATAAGTTGAAGTATTTTTCAAGAAGAAAATCAAAAACTAAGGATACAGTAAGAACTAAACGAAGATATTTCAAAGTTAATGCCAGAATTTAAGGGCTTTAAATAAATGTCAGATTTGATTAAAGGTGCAGTTTTGGAGAATATCAAGTCTTTTTATCCTCGTCTTTTATAAGCGATTCATAATTATAATTTAATTGATAAAATGTTAGTAATTTAAGCAAAAAGAGAAAAAGATCTTAATAGTCTTAATCCTGACCCTGGCAACAACATAGACAAAGATATTATGAATTAAAAATACATCGTGATATAGATTAGACTTATTATGGAAAGTACATTTTGCTATTATAAATAATTCTAAAAGATTAATTCAAAATCGCAATTCAAAAGAAATGTAAGCCTAACAATACTGATAAACTACTTTAAAATTTCCATTGTTATATAGAGAATAAATAAAAAAAATAATTCAATTAAAATTACTTCATCAATGAAAAGTATAAAGTTCATTTCTTAACTTCAGAATACTTTAACTCAAAAGTTTTGGGGAACAATAGTAATTTTACCTTCCTATCTGGATTCAAGGAATAAAAACAATTTTAAAAACAGAAGTATTAATTACAAAAATACCTTTATAAATGGATTACTGGATATTATTTCAAGAAGTAGCAAGCAGGTCACAAACACACACTCACAAACATAACTGATAAAAATTAATATGAATAAGATTTAACCAAAATCTTTTGCCACCAGAGTCGAACATATCTTTGAATTACAATGATTTAATTTACAAATAATTTAACT
Organism: Oxytricha trifallax; assembly: GCA_000711775.1. Classification (NCBI taxonomy): domain Eukaryota; phylum Ciliophora; class Spirotrichea; order Sporadotrichida; family Oxytrichidae; genus Oxytricha; species Oxytricha trifallax. The sequence goes on from ARYC01017118.1 coordinate 12,111, forward strand.
TATCTTATTTTACTCTAATAATTATTTTATTTACTGAACATCAATTAAGATTAACTTTTAGTAACTCTATTTTATTTAAAAGCATTTAAATTTTTTCATTGAGTTAGTTAACTTTTGAACAAACTTTGATTGAATAGTAAAGTCTCTTATATTTTGCCAAAATAATTCTCTTCTCCCTGCTAATCAAGTAGTACTTAATTGCTTCAATAAGGGGTTTTCGGGTTTTTAAATCTTTAGTGAAACTATTTCTCTAAAAAAGTTGTGAAAATATTATAGAATTTTGCAAAGTAGTAGTCCTAATATTGCGAAATTAATGAAAACTTACCTTAAAATTTATTGATAAGTGCCTGCATTTTCATATATAAAACAGAATCATGTTTATTCATTTTGAATCATATTAAATTTATAAATAACAGTTTTAAGTCAACTTGTTTCATATAATTATTTATTATCGATAGTTAAATAAATTGAATATGCCATACAAAATAAAAATAAAATATTTGATCATGTTCAAGGTAGATTTTTGGTAATATATGTAATTATAGTTTGTTTTCAAACAATTCAAATGAGGAATAGTTTTATTTAAATATTCAATCCTTTGGATTTAAATAACTATATAATTAAAAATTAATAATAATTATAATAAAAATTAAAATGGAGGATTCCCTAGAGCTATAAAATTTCGAAAAGCAATTAAATAAATTCCTTGGTAACATTAAAGATTCTTACTTTAGATGTGCATGCAAGACAAAATTTGTAGTATTCAGCATCCATGACATAGCAATAATGTAAATAGATTAAATCATTGAAGTTTTATTGAAACATAAGACTTTTATCCAAGAAGTGGTTTAATTTCTCAAAAATTCTAAAGATATTTTGAAATCCCAAAGAGAGGAAAATTTATTCCAGAATTAAAACTCTGCAAATATACGACTTTAACAGATTTCATGAAATGAATTTAGTGTTAATAAAGTAGTTGTGGAAATCTTTTCACAGCAAAATTACCAAGAGAAAATACAAGAAATAAAAGCATAAGTTGAAGTATTTTTCAAGAAGAAAATCAAAAACTAAGGATACAGTAAGAACTAAACGAAGATATTTCAAAGTTAATGCCAGAATTTAAGGGCTTTAAATAAATGTCAGATTTGATTAAAGGTGCAGTTTTGGAGAATATCAAGTCTTTTTATCCTCGTCTTTTATAAGCGATTCATAATTATAATTTAATTGATAAAATGTTAGTAATTTAAGCAAAAAGAGAAAAAGATCTTAATAGTCTTAATCCTGACCCTGGCAACAACATAGACAAAGATATTATGAATTAAAAATACATCGTGATATAGATTAGACTTATTATGGAAAGTACATTTTGCTATTATAAATAATTCTAAAAGATTAATACAAAATCGCAATTCAAAAGAAATGTAAGCCTAACAATACTGATAAACTACTTTAAAATTTCCATTGTTATATAGAGAATAAATAAAAAAAATAATTCAATTAAAATTACTTCATCAATGAAAAGTATAAAGTTCATTTCTTAACTTCAGAATACTTTAACTCAAAAGTTTTGGGGAACAATAGTAATTTTACCTTCCTATCTGGATTCAAGGAATAAAAACAATTTTAAAAACAGAAGTATTAATTACAAAAATACCTTTATAAATGGATTACTGGATATTATTTCAAGAAGTAGCAAGCAGGTCACAAACACACACTCACAAACATAACTGATAAAAATTAATATGAATAAGATTTAACCAAAATCTTTTGCCACCAGAGTCGAACATATCTTTGAATTACAATGATTTAATTTACAAATAATTTAACTTATCTTATTTTACTCTAATAATTATTTTATTTACTGAACATCAATTAAGATTAACTTTTAGTAACTCTATTTTATTTAAAAGCATTTAAATTTTTTCATTGAGTTAGTTAACTTTTGAACAAACTTTGATTGTATAGTAAAGTCTCTTATATTTTGCCAAAATAATTCTCTTTTCCCTGCTAATCAAGTAGTACTTAATTGCTTCAATAAGGGGTTTTCGGGTTTTTAAATCTTTAGTGAAACTATTTCTCTAACAAAGTTGTGAAAATATTATAGAATTTTGCAAAGTAGTAGTCCTAATATTGCGAAATTAATGAAAACTTACCTTAAAATTTATTGATAAGTGCCTGCATTTTCATATATAAAACAGAATCATGTTTATTCATTTTGAATCATATTAAATTTATAAATAACAGTTTTAAGTCAACTTGTTTCATATAATTATTTATTATCGATAGTTAAATAAATTGAATATGCCATACAAAATAAAAATAAAATATTTGATCATGTTCAAGGTAGATTTTTGGTAATATATGTAATTATAGTTTGTTTTCAAACAATTCAAATGAGGAATAGTTTTATTTAAATATTCAATCCTTTGGATTTAAATAACTATATAATTAAAAATTAATAATAATTATAATAAAAATTAAAATGGAGGATTCCCTAGAGCTATAAAATTTCGAAAAGCAATTAAATAAATTCCTTGGTAACATTAAAGATTCTTACTTTAGATGTCCATGCAAGACAAAATTTGTAGTATTCAGCATCCATGACATAGCAATAATGTAAATAGATTAAATCATTGAAGTTTTATTGAAACATAAGACTTTTATCCAAGAAGTGGTTTAATTTCTCAAAAATTCTAAAGATATTTTGAAATCCCAAAGAGAGGAAAATTTATTCCAGAATTAAAACTCTGCAAATATACGACTTTAACAGATTTCATGAAATGAATTTAGTGTTAATAAAGTAGTTGTGGAAATCTTTTCACAGCAAAATTACCAAGAGAAAATACAAGAAATAAAAGCATAAGTTGAAGTATTTTTCAAGAAGAAAATCAAAAACTAAGGATACAGTAAGAACTAAACGAAGATATTTCAAAGTTAATGCCAGAATTTAAGGGCTTTAAATAAATGTCAAATTTGATTAAAGGTGCAGTTTTGGAGAATATCAAGTCTTTTTATCCTCGTCTTTTATAAGCGATTCATAATTATAATTTAATTGATAAAATGTTAGTAATTTAAGCAAAAAGAGAAAAAGATCTTAATAGTCTTAATCCTGACCCTGGCAACAACATAGACAAAGATATTATGAATTAAAAATACATCGTGATATAGATTAGACTTATTATGGAAAGTACATTTTGCTATTATAAATAATTCTAAAAGATTAATTCAAAATCGCAATTCAAAAGAAATGTAAGCCTAACAATACTGATAAACTACTTTAAAATTTCCATTGTTATATAGAGAATAAATAAAAAAAATAATTCAATTAAAATTACTTCATCAATGAAAAGTATAAAGTTCATTTCTTAACTTCAGAATACTTTAACTCAAAAGTTTTGGGGAACAATAGTAATTTTACCTTCCTATCTGGATTCAAGGAATAAAAACAATTTTAAAAACAGAAGTATTAATTACAAAAATACCTTTATAAATGGATTACTGGATATTATTTCAAGAAGTAGCAGGTCACAAACACACACACACACACACACGCACACTCACAAACATAACTGATAAAAATTAATATGAATAAGATTTAACCAAAATCTTTTGCCACCAGAGTCGAGCATATCTTTGAATTACAATGATTTAATTTACAAATAATTTAACTTATCTTATTTTACTCTAATAATTATTTTATTTACTGAACATCAATTAAGATTAACTTTTAGTAACTCTATTTTATTTAAAAGCATTTAAATTTTTTCATTGAGTTAGTTAACTTTTGAACAAACTTTGATTGAATAGTAAAGTCTCTTATATTTTGCCAAAATAATTCTCTTCTCCCTGCTAATCAAGTAGTACTTAATTGCTTCAATAAGGGGTTTTCGGGTTTTTAAATCTTTAGTGAAACTATTTCTCTAAAAAAGTTGTGAAAATATTATAGAATTTTGCAAAGTAGTAGTCCTAATATTGCGAAATTAATGAAAACTTACCTTAAAATTTATTGATAAGTGCCTGCATTTTCATATATAAAACAGAATCATGTTTATTCATTTTGAATCATATTAAATTTATAAATAACAGTTTTAAGTCAACTTGTTTCATATAATTATTTATTATCGGATAGTTAAATAAATTGAATATGCCATACAAAATAAAAATAAAATATTTGATCATGTTCAAGGTAGATTTTTGGTAATATATGTAATTATAGTTTGTTTTCAAACAATTCAAATGAGGAATAGTTTTATTTAAATATTCAATCCTTTGGATTTAAATAACTATATAATTAAAAATTAATAATAATTATAATAAAAATTAAAATGGAGGATTCCCTAGAGCTATAAAATTTCGAAAAGCAATTAAATAAATTCCTTGGTAACATTAAAGATTCTTACTTAGATGTGCATGCAAGACAAAATTTGTAGTATTCAGCATCCATGACATAGCAATAATGTAAATAGATTAAATCATTGAAGTTTTATTGAAACATATAATGGATATGAAAAATCAAAGTCATAGTATATTAAGAATTATAGAAATCTCGTAATAGACAATCTTAAAGATTGACTTGAGATTGGAAAAAAGTAGGTATGAGTAGGGGGACATACAAGAAGGAAAAGAGAGTAAAGCAGCAAGGAATGAACAGAAGCTTTTATCCAAGAAGTGGTTTAATTTCTCAAAAATTCTAAAGATATTTTGAAATCCCAAAGAGAGGAAAATTTATTCCAGAATTAAAACTCTGCAAATATACGACTTTAACAGATTTCATGAAATGAATTTAGTGTTAATAAAGTAGTTGTGGAAATCTTTTCACAGCAAAATTACCAAGAGAAAATACAAGAAATAAAAGCATAAGTTGAAGTATTTTTCAAGAAGAAAATCAAAAACTAAGGATACAGTAAGAACTAAACGAAGATATTTCAAAGTTAATGCCAGAATTTAAGGGCTTTAAATAAATGTCAAATTTGATTATAGGTGCAGTTTTGGAGAATATCAAGTCTTTTTATCCTCGTCTTTTATAAGCGATTCATAATTATAATTTAATTGATAAAATGTTAGTAATTTAAGCAAAAAGAGAAAAAGATCTTAATAGTCTTAATCCTGACCCTGGCAACAACATAGACAAAGATATTATGAATTAAAAATACATCGTGATATAGATTAGACTTATTATGGAAAGTACATTTTGCTATTATAAATAATTCTAAAAGATTAATTCAAAATCGCAATTCAAAAGAAATGTAAGCCTAACAATACTGATAAACTACTTTAAAATTTCCATTGTTATATAGAGAATAAATAAAAAAAATAATTCAATTAAAATTACTTCATCAATGAAAAGTATAAAGTTCATTTCTTAACTTCAGAATACTTTAACTCAAAAGTTTTGGGGAACAATAGTAATTTTACCTTCCTATCTGGATTCAAGGAATAAAAACAATTTTAAAAACAGAAGTATTAATTACAAAAATACCTTTATAAATGGATTACTGGATATTATTTCAAGAAGTAGCAAGCAGGTCACAAACACACACTCACAAACATAACTGATAAAAATTAATATGAATAAGATTTAACCAAAATCTTTTGCCACCAGAGTCGAGCATATCTTTGAATTACAATGATTTAATTTAAAAATGATTTAACTTATCTTATTTTACTCTAATAATTATTTTATTTACTGAACATCAATTAAGATTAACTTTTAGTAACTCTATTTTATTTAAAAGCATTTAAATTTTTTCATTGAGTTAGTTAACTTTTGAACAAACTTTGATTGTATAGTAAAGTCTCTTATATTTTGCCAAAATAATTCTCTTCTCCCTGCTAATCAAGTAGTACTTAATTGCTTCAATAAGGGGTTTTCGGGTTTTTAAATCTTTAGTGAAACTATTTCTCTAAAAAAGTTGTGAAAATATTATAGAATTTTGCAAAGTAGTAGTCCTAATATTGCGAAATTAATGAAAACTTACCTTAAAATTTATTGATAAGTGCCTGCATTTTCATATATAAAACAGAATCATGTTTATTCATTTTGAATCATATTAAATTTATAAATAACAGTTTTAAGTCAACTTGTTTCATATAATTATTTATTATCGATAGTTAAATAAATTGAATATGCCATACAAAATAAAAATAAAATATTTGATCATGTTCAAGGTAGATTTTTGGTAATATATGTAATTATAGTTTGTTTTCAAACAATTCAAATGAGGAATAGTTTTATTTAAATATTCAATCCTTTGGATTTAAATAACTATATAATTAAAAATTAATAATAATTATAATAAAAATTAAAATGGAGGATTCCCTAGAGCTATAAAATTTCGAAAAGCAATTAAATAAATTCCTTGGTAACATTAATGATTCTTACTTTAGATGTCCATGCAAGACAAAATTTGTAGTATTCAGCATCCATGACATAGCAATAATGTAAATAGATTAAATCATTGAAGTTTTATTGAAACATAAGACTTTTATCCAAGAAGTGGTTTAATTTCTCAAAAATTCTAAAGATATTTTGAAATCCCAAAGAGAGGAAAATTTATTCCAGAATTAAAACTCTGCAAATATACGACTTTAACAGATTTCATGAAATGAATTTAGTGTTAATAAAGTAGTTGTGGAAATCTTTTCACAGCAAAATTACCAAGAGAAAATACAAGAAATAAAAGCATAAGTTGAAGTATTTTTCAAGAAGAAAATCAAAAACTAAGGATACAGTAAGAACTAAACGAAGATATTTCAAAGTTAATGCCAGAATTTAAGGGCTTTAAATAAATGTCAGATTTGATTAAAGGTGCAGTTTTGGAGAATATCAAGTCTTTTTATCCTCGTCTTTTATAAGCGATTCATAATTATAATTTAATTGATAAAATGTTAGTAATTTAAGCAAAAAGAGAAAAAGATCTTAATAGTCTTAATCCTGACCCTGGCAACAACATAGACAAAGATATTATGAATTAAAAATACATCGTGATATAGATTAGACTTATTATGGAAAGTACATTTTGCTATTATAAATAATTCTAAAAGATTAATACAAAATCGCAATTCAAAAGAAATGTAAGCCTAACAATACTGATAAACTACTTTAAAATTTCCATTGTTATATAGAGAATAAATAAAAAAAATAATTCAATTAAAATTACTTCATCAATGAAAAGTATAAAGTTCATTTCTTAACTTCAGAATACTTTAACTCAAAAGTTTTGGGGAACAATAGTAATTTTACCTTCCTATCTGGATTCAAGGAATAAAAACAATTTTAAAAACAGAAGTATTAATTACAAAAATACCTTTATAAATGGATTACTGGATATTATTTCAAGAAGTAGCAAGCAGGTCACAAACACACACTCACAAACATAACTGATAAAAATTAATATGAATAAGATTTAACCAAAATCTTTTGCCACCAGAGTCGAGCATATCTTTGAATTACAATGATTTAATTTACAAATAATTTAACTTATCTTATTTTACTCTAATAATTATTTTATTTACTGAACATCAATTAAGATTAACTTTTAGTAACTCTATTTTATTTAAAAGCATTTAAATTTTTTCATTGAGTTAGTTAACTTTTGAACAAACTTTGATTGAATAGTAAAGTCTCTTATATTTTGCCAAAATAATTCTCTTTTCCCTGCTAATCAAGTAGTACTTAATTGCTTCAATAAGGGGTTTTCGGGTTTTTAAATCTTTAGTGAAACTATTTCTCTAACAAAGTTGTGAAAATATTATAGAATTTTGCAAAGTAGTAGTCCTAATATTGCGAAATTAATGAAAACTTACCTTAAAATTTATTGATAAGTGCCTGCATTTTCATATATAAAACAGAATCATGTTTATTCATTTTGAATCATATTAAATTTATAAATAACAGTTTTAAGTCAACTTGTTTCATATAATTATTTATTATCGATAGTTAAATATATTGAATATGCCATACAAAATAAAAATAAAATATATGATCATGTTCAAGGTAGATTTTTGGTAATATATGTAATTATAGTTTGTTTTCAAACAATTCAAATGAGGAATAGTTTTATTTAAATATTCAATCCTTTGGATTTAAATAACTATATAATTAAAAATTAATAATAATTATAATAAAAATTAAAATGGAGGATTCCCTAGAGCTATAAAATTTCGAAAAGCAATTAAATAAATTCCTTGGTAACATTAAAGATTCTTACTTAGATGTGCATGCAAGACAAAATTTGTAGTATTCAGCATCCATGACATAGCAATAATGTAAATAGATTAAATCATTGAAGTTTTATTGAAACATAAGACTTTTATCCAAGAAGTGGTTTAATTTCTCAAAAATTCTAAAGATATTTTGAAATCCCAAAGAGAGGAAAATTTATTCCAGAATTAAAACTCTGCAAATATACGACTTTAACAGATTTCATGAAATGAATTTAGTGTTAATAAAGTAGTTGTGGAAATCTTTTCACAGCAAAATTACCAAGAGAAAATACAAGAAATAAAAGCATAAGTTGAAGTATTTTTCAAGAAGAAAATCAAAAACTAAGGATACAGTAAGAACTAAACGAAGATATTTCAAAGTTAATGCCAGAATTTAAGGGCTTTAAATAAATGTCAAATTTGATTATAGGTGCAGTTTTGGAGAATATCAAGTCTTTTTATCCTCGTCTTTTATAAGCGATTCATAATTATAATTTAATTGATAAAATGTTAGTAATTTAAGCAAAAAGAGAAAAAGATCTTAATAGTCTTAATCCTGACCCTGGCAACAACATAGACAAAGATATTATGAATTAAAAATACATCGTGATAAAGATTAGACTTATTATGGAAAGTACATTTTGCTATTATAAATAATTCTAAAAGATTAATACAAAATCGCAATTCAAAAGAAATGTAAGCCTAACAATACTGATAAACTACTTTAAAATTTCCATTGTTATATAGAGAATAAATAAAAAAAATAATTCAATTAAAATTACTTCATCAATGAAAAGTATAAAGTTCATTTCTTAACTTCAGAATACTTTAACTCAAAAGTTTTGGGGAACAATAGTAATTTTACCTTCCTATCTGGATTCAAGGAATAAAAACAATTTTAAAAACAGAAGTATTAATTACAAAAATACCTTTATAAATGGATTACTGGATATTATTTCAAGAAGTAGCAAGCAGGTCACAAACACACACTCACAAACATAACTGATAAAAATTAATATGAATAAGATTTAACCAAAATCTTTTGCCACCAGAGTCGAACATATCTTTGAATTACAATGATTTAATTTACAAATAATTTAACTTATCTTATTTTACTCTAATAATTATTTTATTTACTGAACATCAATTAAGATTAACTTTTAGTAACTCTATTTTATTTAAAAGCATTTAAATTTTTTCATTGAGTTAGTTAACTTTTGAACAAACTTTGATTGTATAGTAAAGTCTCTTATATTTTGCCAAAATAATTCTCTTTTCCCTGCTAATCAAGTAGTACTTAATTGCTTCAATAAGGGGTTTTCGGGTTTTTAAATCTTTAGTGAAACTATTTCTCTAACAAAGTTGTGAAAATATTATAGAATTTTGCAAAGTAGTAGTCCTAATATTGCGAAATTAATGAAAACTTACCTTAAAATTTATTGATAAGTGCCTGCATTTTCATATATAAAACAGAATCATGTTTATTCATTTTGAATCATATTAAATTTATAAATAACAGTTTTAAGTCAACTTGTTTCATATAATTATTTATTATCGATAGTTAAATAAATTGAATATGCCATACAAAATAAAAATAAAATATTTGATCATGTTCAAGGTAGATTTTTGGTAATATATGTAATTATAGTTTGTTTTCAAACAATTCAAATGAGGAATAGTTTTATTTAAATATTCAATCCTTTGGATTTAAATAACTATATAATTAAAAATTAATAATAATTATAATAAAAATTAAAATGGAGGATTCCCTAGAGCTATAAAATTTCGAAAAGCAATTAAATAAATTCCTTGGTAACATTAAAGATTCTTACTTTAGATGTGCATGCAAGACAAAATTTGTAGTATTCAGCATCCATGACATAGCAATAATGTAAATAGATTAAATCATTGAAGTTTTATTGAAACATAAGACTTTTATCCAAGAAGTGGTTTAATTTCTCAAAAATTCTAAAGATATTTTGAAATCCCAAAGAGAGGAAAATTTATTCCAGAATTAAAACTCTGCAAATATACGACTTTAACAGATTTCATGAAATGAATTTAGTGTTAATAAAGTAGTTGTGGAAATCTTTTCACAGCAAAATTACCAAGAGAAAATACAAGAAATAAAAGCATAAGTTGAAGTATTTTTCAAGAAGAAAATCAAAAACTAAGGATACAGTAAGAACTAAACGAAGATATTTCAAAGTTAATGCCAGAATTTAAGGGCTTTAAATAAATGTCAGATTTGATTAAAGGTGCAGTTTTGGAGAATATCAAGTCTTTTTATCCTCGTCTTTTATAAGCGATTCATAATTATAATTTAATTGATAAAATGTTAGTAATTTAAGCAAAAAGAGAAAAAGATCTTAATAGTCTTAATCCTGTCCCTGGCAACAACATAGACAAAGATATTATGAATTAAAAATACATCGTGATATAGATTAGACTTATTATGGAAAGTACATTTTGCTATTATAAATAATTCTAAAAGATTAATACAAAATCGCAATTCAAAAGAAATGTAAGCCTAACAATACTGATAAACTACTTTAAAATTTCCATTGTTATATAGAGAATAAATAAAAAAAATAATTCAATTAAAATTACTTCATCAATGAAAAGTATAAAGTTCATTTCTTAACTTCAGAATACTTTAACTCAAAAGTTTTGGGGAACAATAGTAATTTTACCTTCCTATCTGGATTCAAGGAATAAAAACAATTTTAAAAACAGAAGTATTAATTACAAAAATACCTTTATAAATGGATTACTGGATATTATTTCAAGAAGTAGCAAGCAGGTCACAAACACACACTCACAAACATAACTGATAAAAATTAATATGAATAAGATTTAACCAAAATCTTTTGCCACCAGAGTCGAGCATATCTTTGAATTACAATGATTTAATTTACAAATAATTTAACTTATCTTATTTTACTCTAATAATTATTTTATTTACTGAACATCAATTAAGATTAACTTTTAGTAACTCTATTTTATTTAAAAGCATTTAAATTTTTTCATTGAGTTAGTTAACTTTTGAACAAACTTTGATTGAATAGTAAAGTCTCTTATATTTTGCCAAAATAATTCTCTTCTCCCTGCTAATCAAGTAGTACTTAATTGCTTCAATAAGGGGTTTTCGGGTTTTTAAATCTTTAGTGAAACTATTTCTCTAACAAAGTTGTGAAAATATTATAGAATTTTGCAAAGTAGTAGTCCTAATATTGCGAAATTAATGAAAACTTACCTTAAAATTTATTGATAAGTGCCTGCATTTTCATATATAAAACAGAATCATGTTTATTCATTTTGAATCATATTAAATTTATAAATAACAGTTTTAAGTCAACTTGTTTCATATAATTATTTATTATCGATAGTTAAATAAATTGAATATGCCATACAAAATAAAAATAAAATATTTGATCATGTTCAAGGTAGATTTTTGGTAATATATGTAATTATAGTTTGTTTTCAAACAATTCAAATGAGGAATAGTTTTATTTAAATATTCAATCCTTTGGATTTAAATAACTATATAATTAAAAATTAATAATAATTATAATAAAAATTAAAATGGAGGATTCCCTAGAGCTATAAAATTTCGAAAAGCAATTAAATAAATTCCTTGGTAACATTAAAGATTCTTACTTTAGATGTCCATGCAAGACAAAATTTGTAGTATTCAGCATCCATGACATAGCAATAATGTAAATAGATTAAATCATTGAAGTTTTATTGAAACATAAGACTTTTATCCAAGAAGTGGTTTAATTTCTCAAAAATTCTAAAGATATTTTGAAATCCCAAAGAGAGGAAAATTTATTCCAGAATTAAAACTCTGCAAATATACGACTTTAACAGATTTCATGAAATGAATTTAGTGTTAATAAAGTAGTTGTGGAAATCTTTTCACAGCAAAATTACCAAGAGAAAATACAAGAAATAAAAGCATAAGTTGAAGTATTTTTCAAGAAGAAAATCAAAAACTAAGGATACAGTAAGAACTAAACGAAGATATTTCAAAGTTAATGCCAGAATTTAAGGGCTTTAAATAAATGTCAGATTTGATTAAAGGTGCAGTTTTGGAGAATATCAAGTCTTTTTATCCTCGTCTTTTATAAGCGATTCATAATTATAATTTAATTGATAAAATGTTAGTAATTTAAGCAAAAAGAGAAAAAGATCTTAATAGTCTTAATCCTGTCCCTGGCAACAACATAGACAAAGATATTATGAATTAAAAATACATCGTGATATAGATTAGACTTATTATGGAAAGTACATTTTGCTATTATAAATAATTCTAAAAGATTAATACAAAATCGCAATTCAAAAGAAATGTAAGCCTAACAATACTGATAAACTACTTTAAAATTTCCATTGTTATATAGAGAATAAATAAAAAAAATAATTCAATTAAAATTACTTCATCAATGAAAAGTATAAAGTTCATTTCTTAACTTCAGAATACTTTAACTCAAAAGTTTTGGGGAACAATAGTAATTTTACCTTCCTATCTGGATTCAAGGAATAAAAACAATTTTAAAAACAGAAGTATTAATTACAAAAATACCTTTATAAATGGATTACTGGATATTATTTCAAGAAGTAGCAACAAACAGACACACACACACACACACTCACAAACATAACTGATAAAAATTAATATGAATAAGATTTAACCAAAATCTTTTGCCACCAGAGTCGAGCATATCTTTGAATTACAATGATTTAATTTACAAATAATTTAACTTATCTTATTTTACTCTAATAATTATTTTATTTACTGAACATCAATTAAGATTAACTTTTAGTAACTCTATTTTATTTAAAAGCATTTAAATTTTTTCATTGAGTTAGTTAACTTTTGAACAAACTTTGATTGAATAGTAAAGTCTCTTATATTTTGCCAAAATAATTCTCTTCTCCCTGCTAATCAAGTAGTACTTAATTGCTTCAATAAGGGGTTTTCGGGTTTTTAAATCTTTAGTGAAACTATTTCTCTAACAAAGTTGTGAAAATATTATAGAATTTTGCAAAGTAGTAGTCCTAATATTGCGAAATTAATGAAAACTTACCTTAAAATTTATTGATAAGTGCCTGCATTTTCATATATAAAACAGAATCATGTTTATTCATTTTGAATCATATTAAATTTATAAATAACAGTTTTAAGTCAACTTGTTTCATATAATTATTTATTATCGATAGTTAAATAAATTGAATATGCCATACAAAATAAAAATAAAATATTTGATCATGTTCAAGGTAGATTTTTGGTAATATATGTAATTATAGTTTGTTTTCAAACAATTCAAATGAGGAATAGTTTTATTTAAATATTCAATCCTTTGGATTTAAATAACTATATAATTAAAAATTAATAATAATTATAATAAAAATTAAAATGGAGGATTCCCTAGAGCTATAAAATTTCGAAAAGCAATTAAATAAATTCCTTGGTAACATTAAAGATTCTTACTTAGATGTGCATGCAAGACAAAATTTGTAGTATTCAGCATCCATGACATAGCAATAATGTAAATAGATTAAATCATTGAAGTTTTATTGAAACATAAGACTTTTATCCAAGAAGTGGTTTAATTTCTCAAAAATTCTAAAGATATTTTGAAATCCCAAAGAGAGGAAAATTTATTCCAGAATTAAAACTCTGCAAATATACGACTTTAACAGATTTCATGAAATGAATTTAGTGTTAATAAAGTAGTTGTGGAAATCTTTTCACAGCAAAATTACCAAGAGAAAATACAAGAAATAAAAGCATAAGTTGAAGTATTTTTCAAGAAGAAAATCAAAAACTAAGGATACAGTAAGAACTAAACGAAGATATTTCAAAGTTAATGCCAGAATTTAAGGGCTTTAAATAAATGTCAGATTTGATTAAAGGTGCAGTTTTGGAGAATATCAAGTCTTTTTATCCTCGTCTTTTATAAGCGATTCATAATTATAATTTAATTGATAAAATGTTAGTAATTTAAGCAAAAAGAGAAAAAGATCTTAATAGTCTTAATCCTGACCCTGGCAACAACATAGACAAAGATATTATGAATTAAAAATACATCGTGATAAAGATTAGACTTATTATGGAAAGTACATTTTGCTATTATAAATAATTCTAAAAGATTAATACAAAATCGCAATTCAAAAGAAATGTAAGCCTAACAATACTGATAAACTACTTTAAAATTTCCATTGTTATATAGAGAATAAATAAAAAAAATAATTCAATTAAAATTACTTCATCAATGAAAAGTATAAAGTTCATTTCTTAACTTCAGAATACTTTAACTCAAAAGTTTTGGGGAACAATAGTAATTTTACCTTCCTATCTGGATTCAAGGAATAAAAACAATTTTAAAAACAGAAGTATTAATTACAAAAATACCTTTATAAATGGATTACTGGATATTATTTCAAGAAGTAGCAAGCAGGTCACAAACACACACTCACAAACATAACTGATAAAAATTAATATGAATAAGATTTAACCAAAATCTTTTGCCACCAGAGTCGAACATATCTTTGAATTACAATGATTTAATTTACAAATAATTTAACTTATCTTATTTTACTCTAATAATTATTTTATTTACTGAACATCAATTAAGATTAACTTTTAGTAACTCTATTTTATTTAAAAGCATTTAAATTTTTTCATTGAGTTAGTTAACTTTTGAACAAACTTTGATTGTATAGTAAAGTCTCTTATATTTTGCCAAAATAATTCTCTTTTCCCTGCTAATCAAGTAGTACTTAATTGCTTCAATAAGGGGTTTTCGGGTTTTTAAATCTTTAGTGAAACTATTTCTCTAACAAAGTTGTGAAAATATTATAGAATTTTGCAAAGTAGTAGTCCTAATATTGCGAAATTAATGAAAACTTACCTTAAAATTTATTGATAAGTGCCTGCATTTTCATATATAAAACAGAATCATGTTTATTCATTTTGAATCATATTAAATTTATAAATAACAGTTTTAAGTCAACTTGTTTCATATAATTATTTATTATCGATAGTTAAATAAATTGAATATGCCATACAAAATAAAAATAAAATATTTGATCATGTTCAAGGTAGATTTTTGGTAATATATGTAATTATAGTTTGTTTTCAAACAATTCAAATGAGGAATAGTTTTATTTAAATATTCAATCCTTTGGATTTAAATAACTATATAATTAAAAATTAATAATAATTATAATAAAAATTAAAATGGAGGATTCCCTAGAGCTATAAAATTTCGAAAAGCAATTAAATAAATTCCTTGGTAACATTAAAGATTCTTACTTAGATGTGCATGCAAGACAAAATTTGTAGTATTCAGCATCCATGACATAGCAATAATGTAAATAGATTAAATCATTGAAGTTTTATTGAAACATAAGACTTTTATCCAAGAAGTGGTTTAATTTCTCAAAAATTCTAAAGATATTTTGAAATCCCAAAGAGAGGAAAATTTATTCCAGAATTAAAACTCTGCAAATATACGACTTTAACAGATTTCATGAAATGAATTTAGTGTTAATAAAGTAGTTGTGGAAATCTTTTCACAGCAAAATTACCAAGAGAAAATACAAGAAATAAAAGCATAAGTTGAAGTATTTTTCAAGAAGAAAATCAAAAACTAAGGATACAGTAAGAACTAAACGAAGATATTTCAAAGTTAATGCCAGAATTTAAGGGCTTTAAATAAATGTCAGATTTGATTAAAGGTGCAGTTTTGGAGAATATCAAGTCTTTTTATCCTCGTCTTTTATAAGCGATTCATAATTATAATTTAATTGATAAAATGTTAGTAATTTAAGCAAAAAGAGAAAAAGATCTTAATAGTCTTAATCCTGTCCCTGGCAACAACATAGACAAAGATATTATGAATTAAAAATACATCGTGATATAGATTAGACTTATTATGGAAAGTACATTTTGCTATTATAAATAATTCTAAAAGATTAATACAAAATCGCAATTCAAAAGAAATGTAAGCCTAACAATACTGATAAACTACTTTAAAATTTCCATTGTTATATAGAGAATAAATAAAAAAAATAATTCAATTAAAATTACTTCATCAATGAAAAGTATAAAGTTCATTTCTTAACTTCAGAATACTTTAACTCAAAAGTTTTGGGGAACAATAGTAATTTTACCTTCCTATCTGGATTCAAGGAATAAAAACAATTTTAAAAACAGAAGTATTAATTACAAAAATACCTTTATAAATGGATTACTGGATATTATTTCAAGAAGTAGCAAGCAGGTCACAAACACACACTCACAAACATAACTGATAAAAATTAATATGAATAAGATTTAACCAAAATCTTTTGCCACCAGAGTCGAACATATCTTTGAATTACAATGATTTAATTTACAAATAATTTAACTTATCTTATTTTACTCTAATAATTATTTTATTTACTGAACATCAATTAAGATTAACTTTTAGTAACTCTATTTTATTTAAAAGCATTTAAATTTTTTCATTGAGTTAGTTAACTTTTGAACAAACTTTGATTGTATAGTAAAGTCTCTTATATTTTGCCAAAATAATTCTCTTTTCCCTGCTAATCAAGTAGTACTTAATTGCTTCAATAAGGGGTTTTCGGGTTTTTAAATCTTTAGTGAAACTATTTCTCTAACAAAGTTGTGAAAATATTATAGAATTTTGCAAAGTAGTAGTCCTAATATTGCGAAATTAATGAAAACTTACCTTAAAATTTATTGATAAGTGCCTGCATTTTCATATATAAAACAGAATCATGTTTATTCATTTTGAATCATATTAAATTTATAAATAACAGTTTTAAGTCAACTTGTTTCATATAATTATTTATTATCGATAGTTAAATAAATTGAATATGCCATACAAAATAAAAATAAAATATTTGATCATGTTCAAGGTAGATTTTTGGTAATATATGTAATTATAGTTTGTTTTCAAACAATTCAAATGAGGAATAGTTTTATTTAAATATTCAATCCTTTGGATTTAAATAACTATATAATTAAAAATTAATAATAATTATAATAAAAATTAAAATGGAGGATTCCCTAGAGCTATAAAATTTCGAAAAGCAATTAAATAAATTCCTTGGTAACATTAAAGATTCTTACTTAGATGTGCATGCAAGACAAAATTTGTAGTATTCAGCATCCATGACATAGCAATAATGTAAATAGATTAAATCATTGAAGTTTTATTGAAACATAAGACTTTTATCAAAAGAAGTGGTTTAATTTCTCAAAAATTCTAAAGATATTTTGAAATCCCAAAGAGAGGAAAATTTATTCCAGAATTAAAACTCTGCAAATATACGACTTTAACAGATTTCATGAAATGAATTTAGTGTTAATAAAGTAGTTGTGGAAATCTTTTCACAGCAAAATTACCAACACAAAATAAAGAAATAAAGCTAAATACAAAATAGCAAGAAGAAAATCAAAAACTAAAGATACAGGAAAAACTAAACGAAGAAATTTCAAAGTTAATGCCAAAATTTAAGCCCTCGAAATAAATCGATTTTAAAAAGTGCACTGCCCCAAACATCAACTTTCTTATCTCGTCAATCAAAGCAATTCAGAACTTAATCTAAATAAAATGTTAGTAATTTAAGCAAGGAAAACATTTAATAGTCTTAAGCCTGTCCCAGGAAAAACATACAAAATATTATAATTAAAATACACGAAATCATAAGAATTTTTAAAGACTTTCACTAAAATAAATAACTCTAAAAGTGATTTTTTCCATGAATTATGAGTAGGATAGAACATGTAGCTCATGTTTTGATCTACATTATTCCTTCTAGAGTCAAGTCATGAAAAAAATCGCTGCATGAGATAATTTCATTTCTTTGCAGGTACTCGACCAATTTTTGATGTTTTTTACATTGTAACAAACATCACCTCTAGTCAAATGGACACATTTCCAAATGGACACAAATTCCGGACACAAACTCCGGACACCATTCCAAAGTTAGAACTCAGATCTCATCACTTATCTATCACTCTGAACGAAGATATACTCCTTTTTCCATCACAGTACAACTTTTTGATTATGAGGGGGCTCGAAAAAGAGGATTTCGAGGTTTTCTCTCTTGGGTGAAGAGATATTGAAAAATTTAGAATTATGTTTTGATAGACAATTCTACAAGCTAAGTAGAATATTTATATGAAAATTTATAGACATTAGGTTAGAGAGTTATTGAAGTCAAAAGTCAGAGCATCCAAATTTTACTTTTCCCTCAATAACTTCCTTCAGTGTGAGACTCATGGAAGATGAGTAGGGTAGAAGTTGTAGCCCATACCCTAAGCTATCGAATAGGGCATATATTCCAATACAAATTCCTTTAGGATACAGAGATAAATTGAAAATAAGGTCAAAAATTTTGTAAAATGAAGAGAAATATTGAAATTGATTTTCCTCGCTAGGCAAATTAGATGGTGAAAAACTCAAATCAAATCTTAAGCAGATTATCTCATGAAGAACATTTCTTCTCCTATAGTCAAATCAGTAGCTAATTGCATTAGAGAGATAAATCAAAATTAAATTTGAAATGTAAAATAAAGTATGAAAACTTAAATGTTACAAACATCACTCATTTAAATTCTTGAGGCAACGAATTTAGGATTTTTATGAAGAGCATATTATGATCTATCATTTATCATCTATAAGTTTTTCAATATAAATTCACTGGGCAGAGAAAACCCCGAAACCCCTCTGGATAATTTTCGGAAAATCAAATTTTTGAAATTGGGTTTTCAAAAATCCGAAAATTATCCAGAGGGGTTTCGGGGTTTTCTCTGCCCAGTGAATTTATATTGAAAAACTTATAGATGATAAATGATAGATCATAATATGCCTCTTCATAAAAATCCTAAATTCGTTGCCTCAAGAATTTATACGAGTGATGTTTGTTACATTTAAGTTTTCATACTTTATTTTACATTTCAGATTTAA
This sequence comes from Oxytricha trifallax, assembly GCA_000711775.1. Classification (NCBI taxonomy): domain Eukaryota; phylum Ciliophora; class Spirotrichea; order Sporadotrichida; family Oxytrichidae; genus Oxytricha; species Oxytricha trifallax. Next base: position 31,307 of record ARYC01017118.1, read on the forward strand.
TTTTGATTTATCTCTCTAATGCAATTAGCTACTGATTTGACTATAGGAGAAGAAATGTTCTTCATGAGATAATCTGCTAAAGATTTGATTTGAGTTTTTCACCATCTAATTTGCCAATCGAGGAAAATCGATTTCAATATTTCTCTTCATTTTACAAAATTCTTGACCTTATTTTCA
>ARYC01017119.1:0-25309 GCA_000711775.1 Oxytricha trifallax
ATGTAAATAGATTAAATCATTGAAGTTTTATTGAAACATAAGACTTTTATCCAAGAAGTGGTTTAATTTCTCAAAAATTCTAAAGATATTTTGAAATCCCAAAGAGAGGAAAATTTATTCCAGAATTAAAACTCTGCAAATATACGACTTTAACAGATTTCATGAAATGAATTTAGTGTTAATAAAGTAGTTGTGGAAATCTTTTCACAGCAAAATTACCAAGAGAAAATACAAGAAATAAAAGCATAAGTTGAAGTATTTTTCAAGAAGAAAATCAAAAACTAAGGATACAGTAAGAACTAAACGAAGATATTTCAAAGTTAATGCCAGAATTTAAGGGCTTTAAATAAATGTCAGATTTGATTAAAGGTGCAGTTTTGGAGAATATCAAGTCTTTTTATCCTCGTCTTTTATAAGCGATTCATAATTATAATTTAATTGATAAAATGTTAGTAATTTAAGCAAAAAGAGAAAAAGATCTTAATAGTCTTAATCCTGTCCCTGGCAACAACATAGACAAAGATATTATGAATTAAAAATACATCGTGATATAGATTAGACTTATTATGGAAAGTACATTTTGCTATTATAAATAATTCTAAAAGATTAATACAAAATCGCAATTCAAAAGAAATGTAAGCCTAACAATACTGATAAACTACTTTAAAATTTCCATTGTTATATAGAGAATAAATAAAAAAAATAATTCAATTAAAATTACTTCATCAATGAAAGTATAAAGTTCATTTCTTAACTTCAGAATACTTTAACTCAAAAGTTTTGGGGAACAATAGTAATTTTACCTTCCTATCTGGATTCAAGGAATAAAAACAATTTTAAAAACAGAAGTATTAATTACAAAAATACCTTTATAAATGGATACTGGATATTATTTCAAGAAGTAGCAAGCAGGTCACAAACACACACTCACAAACATAACTGATAAAAATTATATGAATAAGATTTAACCAAAATCTTTTGCCACCAGAGTCGAACATATCTTTGAATTACAATGATTTAATTTACAAATAATTTAACTTATCTTATTTTACTCTAATAATTATTTTATTTACTGAACATCAATTAAGATTAACTTTTAGTAACTCTATTTTATTTAAAAGCATTTAAATTTTTTCATTGAGTTAGTTAACTTTTGAACAAACTTTGATTGAATAGTAAAGTCTCTTATATTTTGCCAAAATAATTCTCTTCTCCCTGCTAATCAAGTAGTACTTAATTGCTTCAATAAGGGGTTTTCGGGTTTTTAAATCTTTAGTGAAACTATTTCTCTAAAAAAGTTGTGAAAATATTATAGAATTTTGCAAAGTAGTAGTCCTAATATTGCGAAATTAATGAAAACTTACCTTAAAATTTATTGATAAGTGCCTGCATTTTCATATATAAAACAGAATCATGTTTATTCATTTTGAATCATATTAAATTTATAAATAACAGTTTTAAGTCAACTTGTTTCATATAATTATTTATTATCGATAGTTAAATAAATTGAATATGCCATACAAAATAAAAATAAAATATTTGATCATGTTCAAGGTAGATTTTTGGTAATATATGTAATTATAGTTTGTTTTCAAACAATTCAAATGAGGAATAGTTTATTTAAATATTCAATCCTTTGGATTTAAATAACTATATAATTAAAAATTAATAATAATTATAATAAAAATTAAAATGGAGGATTCCCTAGAGCTATAAAATTTCGAAAAGCAATTAAATAAATTCCTTGGTAACATTAAAGATTCTTACTTAGATGTGCATGCAAGACAAAATTTGTAGTATTCAGCATCCACATACCAATATTAAATAGATTAAATGGAAAATTATGAAAATAAAATGCAAAAATAAATTAAAAATGGAATTTTAGTATTTTTTGATTTTTATAGTATCGTTTTAACTGATATTGATTTGAATTTGATATATTTTAACAGCCAATAATTTGACTCATCGATAAATCAAATTAGATTTATAATATCTTAACTGTAGACCCTTTAAATTTAACTTTTAAAATTTTTAACTCCTGAAAAATTAATATCTCTCTATACAAAATAGCTATGAAAAAATTTTAAAAGTATAAGATGTAGAGAAAAATTTAACGACTAACCTTCATTCTTGTAGTATTCACAAAAAATTTTACCCCATCGAGATAAATCGATTTTAAATATTTCTCTGCCCCAAACTTCTTCCTTTCTTATCTCTTCAACCAAATTACTTGAGGACTTGGTCAAAATAAGTTTTTTGTGCATTTAACCAAGATCTACATTTTATCTTCTTTGAGTCTTTCATCAGGAAATTCATACGCATTTTTATCGTTAAAATACACGAAATCATATAAATCTTTTTTGACTTTCATAAAATCGAAAAATCTCTATGAGCAATTTTTTCCATGAATTATAAGTAGGATGGAACATGTAGCTCATGTTTTGATCTACATTATTCATTCTAGAGTCAAGTCATGAAAAAAATCGCTGCCCGAGATAATTTCATTTCTTTGCAGGTACTCGACCAAATTTTGATGTTTGTTACATTGTAACAAAAATCACCTCTAGTAAAATGGACACAATTCCGGACACAATTCCGGACACAAACTCCGGACACAATTCCAAAGTCAGAACTCAGATCTCATCACTTATCTATCACTCTAAACGAAGATATACTCCTTTTTCCACCACAGCACAACATTTTGATTATGAGGGGGTTCGAAAAAGAGGATTTAGAGGTTTTCTCTCTTGGATGAAGAGATATTGAAAAATTTAGAATTATGTTTTGATAGACAATCCTATAAGCTAAGTAGAATAATTATATGAAAATTTATAGACATAAGGTTAGAAAGTTACTGAAGTCAAAAGTCAAAGCATCCAAATTTTACTTTTCCCTCAATAACTTCCTTCAATGTGAGATTCATGGAAGATGAGTAGGGTAGAAGTTGTAGCCCATACCCTAAGCTATCGAATAGGGCATATATTCCAATACAAATTCCCCTAGGATACAGAGATAAATTGAAAATAAGGTAAAAAATTTTGTAAAACGAAGAGAAATATTGAAATCGATTTTCCTCGCTAGGAAAATTAGATGGTGAAAAACTCAAATCAAATCTTAAGCAGATTATCTCATGAAGAACATTTCTTCTCCTATAGTCAAATCAGTAGCTAATTGCATTAAGAGATAAATCGAAAATAAATCTGAAATCGAAAATAAAGTATGAAAACTTAAATGTAACAAACATCACTCATATAAATTCTTGAGGCAAAGAATTTAAGATTTTTATGAAGAGCATATTAGGATCTATCATTTATCATCTAAAAGTTTTTCAATATAAATTCACTGAGCAGAGAAAACCCCGAAACCCTTCTGGATAATTTTCGGAAAATCAAATTTTCAAAAATTGGATTTTCAAAAATCCAAAAATTATCCAGAAGGGTTTAGGGGTTTTCTCTGCCCAGTGAATTGATATTGAAAAACTTATAGATGATAAATGATAGATCATAATATGCTCTTCATAAAAATCCAATTCATTGCCTCAAGAATTTAAATGAGTGATGTTTGTAACATTTAAGTTTTCACACTTTATTTTACATTTCAGATTTAATTTTGATTTATCTCTCTAATGCAATTAGCTACTGATTTGACTATAGGAGAAGAAATGTTCTTCATGAGATAATCTGCTAAAGATTTGATTTGAGTTTTTCACCATCTAATTTGCCAATCGAGGAAAATCGATTTCAATATTTCTCTTCATTTTACAAAATTCTTGACCTTATTTTCAATTTATCTCTGTTTCTTAAAGGAATTTGTATTGGAATATATGCCCTATTCGATAGCTTAGGGTATGGGCTACAACTTCTACCCTACTCATCTTCCATGAATCTCAACTGAAGGAAGTTATTGAGGGAAAAGTAAAATTTGGATGCTCTGACTTTTGACTTCAATAACTCTCTAACCTAATGTCTATAAATTTTCATATAAATATTCTACTTAGCTTATAGAATTGTCTATCAAAACATAATTCTAAATTTTTCAATATCTCTTCACCCAAGAGAGAAAACCTCGAAATCCTCTTTTTCGAACCCCCTCATAATCAAAAAGTTGTACTGTGATGGAAAAAGGAGTATATCTTCGTTTCAGAGTGATAGATAAGTGATGAGATCTGAGTTCTAACTTTGGAATGGTGTCCGGAGTTTGTGTCCGGAATTTGTGTCCATTTGGAAATGTGTCCATTTGACTAGAGGTGATGTTTGTTACAATGTAACAAACATCAAAATTTGGTCGAGTACCTGCAAAGAAATGAAATTATCTCAGGCAGCGAATTTTTTCACGACTTGACTCTAGAAGGAATAATGTAGATCAAAACATAAGCTACATGTTCCATCCTACTCATAATTCATGGAAAAAATCAATCAGAGAGATATTTCGATTTTAGTGAAAGTAAAAATAAATTCATATGATTTCGTGTATTTTAACGATAAAAATGCGTATGAATTTCCTGATGAAAGACTCAAAGAAGATAAAATGTAGACCTTGATTAAATGCACAAAAAACTTATTTAGACCAAGTCCTCAAGTAATTTGGTTGAAGAGATAAGAAAGGAAGAAGTTTGGGGCAGTGAAATATTTAAAATCGATTTAGCTCGATGGGGTAAAATTTTTTATGAAGAATGAAAGTTAGTCGTTAAATTTTTCTCTACATCTTATACTTATAAAATTTTTTCATAGCTATTTTGTATAGAGAGATATTAATTTATCAGGAGTTAAAAATTTTAAAAGTTAAATTTAAAAGGTTTACAGTTAAGATATGATAAATCTAATATGATTTATCGATGAGTCAAATTATTGGCTGTTAAAATATATCAAATTCAAATCAATATCAGTTAAAACGATACTATAAAAATCAAAAAATACTAAAATTCCATATTTAATTTATATTTAAGTTTTATTTTAACAATTTCCCATTTTAAATCTATTTTGATAATAATGTAAATAGATTAAATCATTGAAGTTTTATTGAAACATAAGACTTTTATCCAAGAAGTGGTTTAATTTCTCAAAAATTCTAAAGATATTTTGAAATCCCAAAGAGAGGAAAATTTATTCCAGAATTAAAACTCTGCAAATATACGACTTTAACAGATTTCATGAAATGAATTTAGTGTTAATAAAGTAGTTGTGGAAATCTTTTCACAGCAAAATTACCAAGAGAAAATACAAGAAATAAAAGCATAAGTTGAAGTATTTTTCAAGAAGAAAATCAAAAACTAAGGATACAGTAAGAACTAAACGAAGATATTTCAAAGTTAATGCCAGAATTTAAGGGCTTTAAATAAATGTCAGATTTGATTAAAGGTGCAGTTTTGGAGAATATCAAGTCTTTTTATCCTCGTCTTTTATAAGCGATTCATAATTATAATTTAATTGATAAAATGTTAGTAATTTAAGCAAAAAGAGAAAAAGATCTTAATAGTCTTAATCCTGTCCCTGGCAACAACATAGACAAAGATATTATGAATTAAAAATACATCGTGATATAGATTAGACTTATTATGGAAAGTACATTTTGCTATTATAAATAATTCTAAAAGATTAATACAAAATCGCAATTCAAAAGAAATGTAAGCCTAACAATACTGATAAACTACTTTAAAATTTCCATTGTTATATAGAGAATAAATAAAAAAAATAATTCAATTAAAATTACTTCATCAATGAAAAGTATAAAGTTCATTTCTTAACTTCAGAATACTTTAACTCAAAAGTTTTGGGGAACAATAGTAATTTTACCTTCCTATCTGGATTCAAGGAATAAAAACAATTTTAAAAACAGAAGTATTAATTACAAAAATACCTTTATAAATGGATTACTGGATATTATTTCAAGAAGTAGCAAGCAGGTCACAAACACACACTCACAAACATAACTGATAAAAATTAATATGAATAAGATTTAACCAAAATCTTTTGCCACCAGAGTCGAACATATCTTTGAATTACAATGATTTAATTTACAAATAATTTAACTTATCTTATTTTACTCTAATAATTATTTTATTTACTGAACATCAATTAAGATTAACTTTTAGTAACTCTATTTTATTTAAAAGCATTTAAATTTTTTCATTGAGTTAGTTAACTTTTGAACAAACTTTGATTGAATAGTAAAGTCTCTTATATTTTGCCAAAATAATTCTCTTCTCCCTGCTAATCAAGTAGTACTTAATTGCTTCAATAAGGGGTTTTCGGGTTTTTAAATCTTTAGTGAAACTATTTCTCTAACAAAGTTGTGAAAATATTATAGAATTTTGCAAAGTAGTAGTCCTAATATTGCGAAATTAATGAAAACTTACCTTAAAATTTATTGATAAGTGCCTGCATTTTCATATATAAAACAGAATCATGTTTATTCATTTTGAATCATATTAAATTTATAAATAACAGTTTTAAGTCAACTTGTTTCATATAATTATTTATTATCGATAGTTAAATAAATTGAATATGCCATACAAAATAAAAATAAAATATTTGATCATGTTCAAGGTAGATTTTTGGTAATATATGTAATTATAGTTTGTTTTCAAACAATTCAAATGAGGAATAGTTTTATTTAAATATTCAATCCTTTGGATTTAAATAACTATATAATTAAAAATTAATAATAATTATAATAAAAATTAAAATGGAGGATTCCCTAGAGCTATAAAATTTCGAAAAGCAATTAAATAAATTCCTTGGTAACATTAAAGATTCTTACTTAGATGTGCATGCAAGACAAAATTTGTAGTATTCAGCATCCATGACATAGCAATAATGTAAATAGATTAAATCATTGAAGTTTTATTGAAACATAAGACTTTTATCCAAGAAGTGGTTTAATTTCTCAAAAATTCTAAAGATATTTTGAAATCCCAAAGAGAGGAAAATTTATTCCAGAATTAAAACTCTGCAAATATACGACTTTAACAGATTTCATGAAATGAATTTAGTGTTAATAAAGTAGTTGTGGAAATCTTTTCACAGCAAAATTACCAAGAGAAAATACAAGAAATAAAAGCATAAGTTGAAGTATTTTTCAAGAAGAAAATCAAAAACTAAGGATACAGTAAGAACTAAACGAAGATATTTCAAAGTTAATGCCAGAATTTAAGGGCTTTAAATAAATGTCAGATTTGATTAAAGGTGCAGTTTTGGAGAATATCAAGTCTTTTTATCCTCGTCTTTTATAAGCGATTCATAATTATAATTTAATTGATAAAATGTTAGTAATTTAAGCAAAAAGAGAAAAAGATCTTAATAGTCTTAATCCTGTCCCTGGCAACAACATAGACAAAGATATTATGAATTAAAAATACATCGTGATATAGATTAGACTTATTATGGAAAGTACATTTTGCTATTATAAATAATTCTAAAAGATTAATACAAAATCGCAATTCAAAAGAAATGTAAGCCTAACAATACTGATAAACTACTTTAAAATTTCCATTGTTATATAGAGAATAAATAAAAAAAATAATTCAATTAAAATTACTTCATCAATGAAAAGTATAAAGTTCATTTCTTAACTTCAGAATACTTTAACTCAAAAGTTTTGGGGAACAATAGTAATTTTACCTTCCTATCTGGATTCAAGGAATAAAAACAATTTTAAAAACAGAAGTATTAATTACAAAAATACCTTTATAAATGGATTACTGGATATTATTTCAAGAAGTAGCAAGCAGGTCACAAACACACACTCACAAACATAACTGATAAAAATTAATATGAATAAGATTTAACCAAAATCTTTTGCCACCAGAGTCGAGCATATCTTTGAATTACAATGATTTAATTTACAAATAATTTAACTTATCTTATTTTACTCTAATAATTATTTTATTTACTGAACATCAATTAAGATTAACTTTTAGTAACTCTATTTTATTTAAAAGCATTTAAATTTTTTCATTGAGTTAGTTAACTTTTGAACAAACTTTGATTGAATAGTAAAGTCTCTTATATTTTGCCAAAATAATTCTCTTCTCCCTGCTAATCAAGTAGTACTTAATTGCTTCAATAAGGGGTTTTCGGGTTTTTAAATCTTTAGTGAAACTATTTCTCTAAAAAAGTTGTGAAAATATTATAGAATTTTGCAAAGTAGTAGTCCTAATATTGCGAAATTAATGAAAACTTACCTTAAAATTTATTGATAAGTGCCTGCATTTTCATATATAAAACAGAATCATGTTTATTCATTTTGAATCATATTAAATTTATAAATAACAGTTTTAAGTCAACTTGTTTCATATAATTATTTATTATCGATAGTTAAATAAATTGAATATGCCATACAAAATAAAAATAAAATATTTGATCATGTTCAAGGTAGATTTTTGGTAATATATGTAATTATAGTTTGTTTTCAAACAATTCAAATGAGGAATAGTTTTATTTAAATATTCAATCCTTTGGATTTAAATAACTATATAATTAAAAATTAATAATAATTATAATAAAAATTAAAATGGAGGATTCCCTAGAGCTATAAAATTTCGAAAAGCAATTAAATAAATTCCTTGGTAACATTAAAGATTCTTACTTAGATGTGCATGCAAGACAAAATTTGTAGTATTCAGCATCCATGACATAGCAATGTTATCAAAATAGATTTAAAATGGGAAATTGTTAAAATAAATTTAAAATAAAATTAATTATGGAATTTTAGTATTTTTTGATTTTTATATTATCGTTTTAACTGATATTGATTTGAATTTGATATTTTTTAACTGCCAATAATTTGACTCATCGATAGATCAAATTAGATTTATCATATCTTAACTGTAGACCCTTTAAATTTAACTTTTAAAATTTTTTACTCCTGATAAATTAATATCTCTCTATACAAAATAGCTATGAAAAAATTTTAAAAGTATAAGATGTAGAGAAAAATTTAACGACTAACTTTCATTCTTGTTGTATTCACAAAAAATTTTACCCCATCGAGATAAATCGATTTTAAATATTTCTCTGCCCCAAACTTCTTCCTTTCTTATCTCTTCAACCAAATTACTTGAGGACTTGGTCTAAATAAGTTTTTTGTGCATTTAATCAAGGTCTACATTTTATCTTCTTTGAGTCTTTCATCAGGAAATTCATACGCATTTTTATCGTTAAAATACACGAAATCATATGAATTTTTTTTGACTTTCACTAAAATCGAAATATCTCTCTGAGTGATTTTTTCCATGAATTATGAGTAGGATGGAACATGTAGCTTATGTTTTGATCTACATTATTCCTTCTAGAGTCAAGTCGTGAAAAAAATCGCTGCCTGAGATAATTTCATTTCTTTGCAGGTACTCGACCAAATTTTGATGTTTGTTACATTGTAACAAACATCACCTCTAGTCAAATGGACACATTTCCAAATGGACACAAATTCCGGACACAAACTCCGGACACCATTCCAAAGTTAGAACTCAGATCTCATCACTTATCTATCACTCTGAACGAAGATATACTCCTTTTTCCATCACAGTAAAACTTTTTGATTATGAGGGGGTTCGAAAAAGAGGATTTCGAGGTTTTCTCTCTTGGGTGAAGAGATATTGAAAAATTTAGAATTATGTTTTGATAGACAATTCTATAAGCTAAGTAGAATATTTATATGAAAATTTATAGACATTAGGTTAGAGAGTTATTGAAGTCAAAAGTCAGAGCATCCAAATTTTACTTTTCCCTCAATAACTTCCTTCAGTGTGAGATTCATGGAAGATGAGTAGGGTAGAAGTTGTAGCCCATACCCTAAGCTATCGAATAGGGCATATATTCCAATACAAATTCCTTTAAGAAACAGAGATAAATTGAAAATAAGGTCAAGAATTTTGTAAAATGAAGAGAAATATTGAAATCGATTTTCCTCGATTGGCAAATTAGATGGTGAAAAACTCAAATCAAATCTTTAGCAGATTATCTCATGAAGAACATTTCTTCTCCTATAGTCAAATCAGTAGCTAATTGCATTAGAGAGATAAATCAAAATTAAATCTGAAATGTAAAATAAAGTATGAAAACTTAAATGTTACAAACATCACTCATTTAAATTCTTGAGGCAACGAATTTAGGATTTTTATGAAGAGCATATTATGATCTATCATTTATCATCTATAAGTTTTTCAATATAAATTCACTGGGCAGAGAAAACCCCGAAACCCCTCTGGATAATTTTCGGAAAATCAAATTTTTGAAATTGGGTTTTCAAAAATCCGAAAATTATCCAGAAGGGTTTCGGGGTTTTCTCTGCCCAGTGAATTTATATTGAAAAACTTATAGATGATAAATGATAGATCATAATATGCTCTTCATAAAAATCCTAAATTCGTTGCCTCAAGAATTTAAACGAGTGATGTTTGTAACATTTAAGTTTTCATACTTATTTTACATTTCAGATTTAATTTTGATTTATCTCTCTAATGCAATTAGCTACTGATTTGACTATAGGAGAAGAAATGTTCTTCATGAGATAATCTGCTAAAGATTTGATTTGAGTTTTTCACCATCTAATTTGCCAATCGAGGAAAATCGATTTCAATATTTCTCTTCATTTTACAAAATTCTTGACCTTATTTTCAATTTATCTCTGTTTCTTAAAGGAATTTGTATTGGAATATATGCCCTATTCGATAGCTTAGGGTATGGGCTACAACTTCTACCCTACTCATCTTCCATGAATTACACTGAAAGAAGTTATTGAGGGAAAAGTAAAATTTGGATGCTCTGACTTTTGACTTCAATAACTCTCTAACCTAATGTCTATAAATTTTCATAGAAATATTCTACTTAGCTTATAGAATTGTCTATCAAAACAAAATTCTAAATTTTTCAATATCTCTTCACCCAAGAGAGAAAACCTCGAAATCCTCTTTTTCGAACCCCCTCATAATCAAAAAGTTGTACTGTGATGGAAAAAGGAGTATATCTTCGTTCAAAGTGATAGATAAGTGATGAGATCTGAGTTCTAACTTTGGAATGGTGTCCGGAATTTGTGTCCGGAATTTGTGTCCATTTGGAAATGGTCCATTTGACTAGAGGTGATGTTTGTTACAATGTAACAAACATCAAAATTTGGTCGAGTACCTGCAAAGAAATGAAATTATCTCAGGCAGCGAATTTTTTCACGACTTGACTCTAGAAGGAATAATGTAGATCAAAACATAAGCTACATGTTCCATCCTACTCATAATTCATGGAAAAAATCACTCATAGAGATATTTCGATTTTAGTGAAAGTCAAAAAAAAAAAATATGATTTCGTGTATTTTAACGATAAAAATGCGTATGAATTTCCTGATGAAAGACTCAAAGAAGATAAAATGTAGACCTTGATTAAATGCACAAAAAACTTATTTAGACCAAGTCCTCAAGTAATTTGGTTGAAGAGATAAGAAAGGAAGAAGTTTGGGGCAGTGAAATATTTAAAATCGATTTAGCTCGATGGGGTAAAATTTTTTATGAAGAATGAAAGTTAGTCGTTAAATTTTTCTCTACATCTTATACTTATAAAATTTTTTCATAGCTATTTTGTATAGAGAGATATTAATTTATCAGGAGTTAAAATTTTAAAAGTTAAATTTAAAAGGTCTACAGTTAAGATATGATAAATCTAATATGATTTATCGATGAGTCAAATTATTGGCTGTTAAAACATATCAAATTCAAATCAATATCAGTTAAAACGATACTATAAAAATCAAAAAATACTAAAATTCCATATTTAATTTATATTTAAGTTTTATTTTAACAATTTCCCATTTTAAATCTATTTTGATAATAATGTAAATAGATTAAATCATTGAAGTTTTATTGAAACATAAGACTTTTATCCAAGAAGTGGTTTAATTTCTCAAAAATTCTAAAGATATTTTGAAATCCCAAAGAGAGGAAAATTTATTCCAGAATTAAAACTCTGCAAATATACGACTTTAACAGATTTCATGAAATGAATTTAGTGTTAATAAAGTAGTTGTGGAAATCTTTTCACAGCAAAATTACCAAGAGAAAATACAAGAAATAAAAGCATAAGTTGAAGTATTTTTCAAGAAGAAAATCAAAAACTAAGGATACAGTAAGAACTAAACGAAGATATTTCAAAGTTAATGCCAGAATTTAAGGGCTTTAAATAAATGTCAGATTTGATTAAAGGTGCAGTTTTGGAGAATATCAAGTCTTTTTATCCTCGTCTTTTATAAGCGATTCATAATTATAATTTAATTGATAAAATGTTAGTAATTTAAGCAAAAAGAGAAAAAGATCTTAATAGTCTTAATCCTGTCCCTGGCAACAACATAGACAAAGATATTATGAATTAAAAATACATCGTGATATAGATTAGACTTATTATGGAAAGTACATTTTGCTATTATAAATAATTCTAAAAGATTAATACAAAATCGCAATTCAAAAGAAATGTAAGCCTAACAATACTGATAAACTACTTTAAAATTTCCATTGTTATATAGAGAATAAATAAAAAAAATAATTCAATTAAAATTACTTCATCAATGAAAAGTATAAAGTTCATTTCTTAACTTCAGAATACTTTAACTCAAAAGTTTTGGGGAACAATAGTAATTTTACCTTCCTATCTGGATTCAAGGAATAAAAACAATTTTAAAAACAGAAGTATTAATTACAAAAATACCTTTATAAATGGATTACTGGATATTATTTCAAGAAGTAGCAAGCAGGTCACAAACACACACTCACAAACATAACTGATAAAAATTAATATGAATAAGATTTAACCAAAATCTTTTGCCACCAGAGTCGAGCATATCTTTGAATTACAATGATTTAATTTACAAATAATTTAACTTATCTTATTTTACTCTAATAATTATTTTATTTACTGAACATCAATTAAGATTAACTTTTAGTAACTCTATTTTATTTAAAAGCATTTAAATTTTTTCATTGAGTTAGTTAACTTTTGAACAAACTTTGATTGAATAGTAAAGTCTCTTATATTTTGCCAAAATAATTCTCTTCTCCCTGCTAATCAAGTAGTACTTAATTGCTTCAATAAGGGGTTTTCGGGTTTTTAAATCTTTAGTGAAACTATTTCTCTAACAAAGTTGTGAAAATATTATAGAATTTTGCAAAGTAGTAGTCCTAATATTGCGAAATTAATGAAAACTTACCTTAAAATTTATTGATAAGTGCCTGCATTTTCATATATAAAACAGAATCATGTTTATTCATTTTGAATCATATTAAATTTATAAATAACAGTTTTAAGTCAACTTGTTTCATATAATTATTTATTATCGATAGTTAAATAAATTGAATATGCCATACAAAATAAAAATAAAATATTTGATCATGTTCAAGGTAGATTTTTGGTAATATATGTAATTATAGTTTGTTTTCAAACAATTCAAATGAGGAATAGTTTTATTTAAATATTCAATCCTTTGGATTTAAATAACTATATAATTAAAAATTAATAATAATTATAATAAAAATTAAAATGGAGGATTCCCTAGAGCTATAAAATTTCGAAAAGCAATTAAATAAATTCCTTGGTAACATTAAAGATTCTTACTTAGATGTGCATGCAAGACAAAATTTGTAGTATTCAGCATCCATGACATAGCAATAATGTAAATAGATTAAATCATTGAAGTTTTATTGAAACATAAGACTTTTATCCAAGAAGTGGTTTAATTTCTCAAAAATTCTAAAGATATTTTGAAATCCCAAAGAGAGGAAAATTTATTCCAGAATTAAAACTCTGCAAATATACGACTTTAACAGATTTCATGAAATGAATTTAGTGTTAATAAAGTAGTTGTGGAAATCTTTTCACAGCAAAATTACCAAGAGAAAATACAAGAAATAAAAGCATAAGTTGAAGTATTTTTCAAGAAGAAAATCAAAAACTAAGGATACAGTAAGAACTAAACGAAGATATTTCAAAGTTAATGCCAGAATTTAAGGGCTTTAAATAAATGTCAGATTTGATTAAAGGTGCAGTTTTGGAGAATATCAAGTCTTTTTATCCTCGTCTTTTATAAGCGATTCATAATTATAATTTAATTGATAAAATGTTAGTAATTTAAGCAAAAAGAGAAAAAGATCTTAATAGTCTTAATCCTGTCCCTGGCAACAACATAGACAAAGATATTATGAATTAAAAATACATCGTGATATAGATTAGACTTATTATGGAAAGTACATTTTGCTATTATAAATAATTCTAAAAGATTAATACAAAATCGCAATTCAAAAGAAATGTAAGCCTAACAATACTGATAAACTACTTTAAAATTTCCATTGTTATATAGAGAATAAATAAAAAAAATAATTCAATTAAAATTACTTCATCAATGAAAAGTATAAAGTTCATTTCTTAACTTCAGAATACTTTAACTCAAAAGTTTTGGGGAACAATAGTAATTTTACCTTCCTATCTGGATTCAAGGAATAAAAACAATTTTAAAAACAGAAGTATTAATTACAAAAATACCTTTATAAATGGATTACTGGATATTATTTCAAGAAGTAGCAAGCAGGTCACAAACACACACTCACAAACATAACTGATAAAAATTAATATGAATAAGATTTAACCAAAATCTTTTGCCACCAGAGTCGAACATATCTTTGAATTACAATGATTTAATTTACAAATAATTTAACTTATCTTATTTTACTCTAATAATTATTTTATTTACTGAACATCAATTAAGATTAACTTTTAGTAACTCTATTTTATTTAAAAGCATTTAAATTTTTTCATTGAGTTAGTTAACTTTTGAACAAACTTTGATTGAATAGTAAAGTCTCTTATATTTTGCCAAAATAATTCTCTTCTCCCTGCTAATCAAGTAGTACTTAATTGCTTCAATAAGGGGTTTTCGGGTTTTTAAATCTTTAGTGAAACTATTTCTCTAAAAAAGTTGTGAAAATATTATAGAATTTTGCAAAGTAGTAGTCCTAATATTGCGAAATTAATGAAAACTTACCTTAAAATTTATTGATAAGTGCCTGCATTTTTATATATAAAACAGAATCATGTTTATTCATTTTGAATCATATTAAATTTATAAATAACAGTTTTAAGTCAACTTGTTTCATATAATTATTTATTATCGATAGTTAAATAAATTGAATATGCCATACAAAATAAAAATAAAATATTTGATCATGTTCAAGGTAGATTTTTGGTAATATATGTAATTATAGTTTGTTTTCAAACAATTCAAATGAGGAATAGTTTTATTTAAATATTCAATCCTTTGGATTTAAATAACTATATAATTAAAAATTAATAATAATTATAATAAAAATTAAAATGGAGGATTCCCTAGAGCTATAAAATTTCGAAAAGCAATTAAATAAATTCCTTGGTAACATTAATGATTCTTACTTTAGATGTCCATGCAAGACAAAATTTGTAGTATTCAGCATCCATGACATAGCAATAATGTAAATAGATTAAATCATTGAAGTTTTATTGAAACATAAGACTTTTATCCAAGAAGTGGTTTAATTTCTCAAAAATTCTAAAGATATTTTGAAATCCCAAAGAGAGGAAAATTTATTCCAGAATTAAAACTCTGCAAATATACGACTTTAACAGATTTCATGAAATGAATTTAGTGTTAATAAAGTAGTTGTGGAAATCTTTTCACAGCAAAATTACCAAGAGAAAATACAAGAAATAAAAGCATAAGTTGAAGTATTTTTCAAGAAGAAAATCAAAAACTAAGGATACAGTAAGAACTAAACGAAGATATTTCAAAGTTAATGCCAGAATTTAAGGGCTTTAAATAAATGTCAAGATTTGATTATAGGTGCAGTTTTGGAGAATATCAAGTCTTTTTATCCTCGTCTTTTATAAGCGATTCATAATTATAATTTAATTGATAAAATGTTAGTAATTTAAGCAAAAAGAGAAAAAGATCTTAATAGTCTTAATCCTGACCCTGGCAACAACATAGACAAAGATATTATGAATTAAAAATACATCGTGATATATGATTAGACTTATTATGGAAAGTACATTTTGCTATTATAAATAATTCTAAAAGATTAATACAAAATCGCAATTCAAAAGAAATGTAAGCCTAACAATACTGATAAACTACTTTAAAATTTCCATTGTTATATAGAGAATAAATAAAAAAAATAATTCAATTAAAATTACTTCATCAATGAAAAGTATAAAGTTCATTTCTTAACTTCAGAATACTTTAACTCAAAAGTTTTGGGGAACAATAGTAATTTTACCTTCCTATCTGGATTCAAGGAATAAAAACAATTTTAAAAACAGAAGTATTAATTACAAAAATACCTTTATAAATGGATTACTGGATATTATTTCAAGAAGTAGCAAGCAGGTCACAAACACACACTCACAAACATAACTGATAAAAATTAATATGAATAAGATTTAACCAAAATCTTTTGCCACCAGAGTCGAACATATCTTTGAATTACAATGATTTAATTTACAAATAATTTAACTTATCTTATTTTACTCTAATAATTATTTTATTTACTGAACATCAATTAAGATTAACTTTTAGTAACTCTATTTTATTTAAAAGCATTTAAATTTTTTCATTGAGTTAGTTAACTTTTGAACAAACTTTGATTGTATAGTAAAGTCTCTTATATTTTGCCAAAATAATTCTCTTTTCCCTGCTAATCAAGTAGTACTTAATTGCTTCAATAAGGGGTTTTCGGGTTTTTAAATCTTTAGTGAAACTATTTCTCTAACAAAGTTGTGAAAATATTATAGAATTTTGCAAAGTAGTAGTCCTAATATTGCGAAATTAATGAAAACTTACCTTAAAATTTATTGATAAGTGCCTGCATTTTCATATATAAAACAGAATCATGTTTATTCATTTTGAATCATATTAAATTTATAAATAACAGTTTTAAGTCAACTTGTTTCATATAATTATTTATTATCGATAGTTAAATAAATTGAATATGCCATACAAAATAAAAATAAAATATTTGATCATGTTCAAGGTAGATTTTTGGTAATATATGTAATTATAGTTTGTTTTCAAACAATTCAAATGAGGAATAGTTTTATTTAAATATTCAATCCTTTGGATTTAAATAACTATATAATTAAAAATTAATAATAATTATAATAAAAATTAAAATGGAGGATTCCCTAGAGCTATAAAATTTCGAAAAGCAATTAAATAAATTCCTTGGTAACATTAAAGATTCTTACTTAGATGTGCATGCAAGACAAAATTTGTAGTATTCAGCATCCATGACATAGCAATAATGTAAATAGATTAAATCATTGAAGTTTTATTGAAACATAAGACTTTTATCCAAGAAGTGGTTTAATTTCTCAAAAATTCTAAAGATATTTTGAAATCCCAAAGAGAGGAAAATTTATTCCAGAATTAAAACTCTGCAAATATACGACTTTAACAGATTTCATGAAATGAATTTAGTGTTAATAAAGTAGTTGTGGAAATCTTTTCACAGCAAAATTACCAAGAGAAAATACAAGAAATAAAAGCATAAGTTGAAGTATTTTTCAAGAAGAAAATCAAAAACTAAGGATACAGTAAGAACTAAACGAAGATATTTCAAAGTTAATGCCAGAATTTAAGGGCTTTAAATAAATGTCAGATTTGATTAAAGGTGCAGTTTTGGAGAATATCAAGTCTTTTTATCCTCGTCTTTTATAAGCGATTCATAATTATAATTTAATTGATAAAATGTTAGTAATTTAAGCAAAAAGAGAAAAAGATCTTAATAGTCTTAATCCTGTCCCTGGCAACAACATAGACAAAGATATTATGAATTAAAAATACATCGTGATATAGATTAGACTTATTATGGAAAGTACATTTTGCTATTATAAATAATTCTAAAAGATTAATACAAAATCGCAATTCAAAAGAAATGTAAGCCTAACAATACTGATAAACTACTTTAAAATTTCCATTGTTATATAGAGAATAAATAAAAAAAATAATTCAATTAAAATTACTTCATCAATGAAAAGTATAAAGTTCATTTCTTAACTTCAGAATACTTTAACTCAAAAGTTTTGGGGAACAATAGTAATTTTACCTTCCTATCTGGATTCAAGGAATAAAAACAATTTTAAAAACAGAAGTATTAATTACAAAAATACCTTTATAAATGGATTACTGGATATTATTTCAAGAAGTAGCAAGCAGGTCACAAACACACACTCACAAACATAACTGATAAAAATTAATATGAATAAGATTTAACCAAAATCTTTTGCCACCAGAGTCGAGCATATCTTTGAATTACAATGATTTAATTTACAAATAATTTAACTTATCTTATTTTACTCTAATAATTATTTTATTTACTGAACATCAATTAAGATTAACTTTTAGTAACTCTATTTTATTTAAAAGCATTTAAATTTTTTCATTGAGTTAGTTAACTTTTGAACAAACTTTGATTGTATAGTAAAGTCTCTTATATTTTGCCAAAATAATTCTCTTTTCCCTGCTAATCAAGTAGTACTTAATTGCTTCAATAAGGGGTTTTCGGGTTTTTAAATCTTTAGTGAAACTATTTCTCTAAAAAAGTTGTGAAAATATTATAGAATTTTGCAAAGTAGTAGTCCTAATATTGCGAAATTAATGAAAACTTACCTTAAAATTTATTGATAAGTGCCTGCATTTTCATATATAAAACAGAATCATGTTTATTCATTTTGAATCATATTAAATTTATAAATAACAGTTTTAAGTCAACTTGTTTCATATAATTATTTATTATCGATAGTTAAATAAATTGAATATGCCATACAAAATAAAAATAAAATATTTGATCATGTTCAAGGTAGATTTTTGGTAATATATGTAATTATAGTTTGTTTTCAAACAATTCAAATGAGGAATAGTTTTATTTAAATATTCAATCCTTTGGATTTAAATAACTATATAATTAAAAATTAATAATAATTATAATAAAAATTAAAATGGAGGATTCCCTAGAGCTATAAAATTTCGAAAAGCAATTAAATAAATTCCTTGGTAACATTAAAGATTCTTACTTAGATGTGCATGCAAGACAAAATTTGTAGTATTCAGCATCCATGACATAGCAATAATGTAAATAGATTAAATCATTGAAGTTTTATTGAAACATAAGACTTTTATCCAAGAAGTGGTTTAATTTCTCAAAAATTCTAAAGATATTTTGAAATCCCAAAGAGAGGAAAATTTATTCCAGAATTAAAACTCTGCAAATATACGACTTTAACAGATTTCATGAAATGAATTTAGTGTTAATAAAGTAGTTGTGGAAATCTTTTCACAGCAAAATTACCAAGAGAAAATACAAGAAATAAAAGCATAAGTTGAAGTATTTTTCAAGAAGAAAATCAAAAACTAAGGATACAGTAAGAACTAAACGAAGATATTTCAAAGTTAATGCCAGAATTTAAGGGCTTTAAATAAATGTCAGATTTGATTAAAGGTGCAGTTTTGGAGAATATCAAGTCTTTTTATCCTCGTCTTTTATAAGCGATTCATAATTATAATTTAATTGATAAAATGTTAGTAATTTAAGCAAAAAGAGAAAAAGATCTTAATAGTCTTAATCCTGTCCCTGGCAACAACATAGACAAAGATATTATGAATTAAAAATACATCGTGATATAGATTAGACTTATTATGGAAAGTACATTTTGCTATTATAAATAATTCTAAAAGATTAATACAAAATCGCAATTCAAAAGAAATGTAAGCCTAACAATACTGATAAACTACTTTAAAATTTCCATTGTTATATAGAGAATAAATAAAAAAAATAATTCAATTAAAATTACTTCATCAATGAAAAGTATAAAGTTCATTTCTTAACTTCAGAATACTTTAACTCAAAAGTTTTGGGGAACAATAGTAATTTTACCTTCCTATCTGGATTCAAGGAATAAAAACAATTTTAAAAACAGAAGTATTAATTACAAAAATACCTTTATAAATGGATTACTGGATATTATTTCAAGAAGTAGCAAGCAGGTCACAAACACACACTCACAAACATAACTGATAAAAATTAATATGAATAAGATTTAACCAAAATCTTTTGCCACCAGAGTCGAGCATATCTTTGAATTACAATGATTTAATTTACAAATAATTTAACTTATCTTATTTTACTCTAATAATTATTTTATTTACTGAACATCAATTAAGATTAACTTTTAGTAACTCTATTTTATTTAAAAGCATTTAAATTTTTTCATTGAGTTAGTTAACTTTTGAACAAACTTTGATTGTATAGTAAAGTCTCTTATATTTTGCCAAAATAATTCTCTTTTCCCTGCTAATCAAGTAGTACTTAATTGCTTCAATAAGGGGTTTTCGGGTTTTTAAATCTTTAGTGAAACTATTTCTCTAACAAAGTTGTGAAAATATTATAGAATTTTGCAAAGTAGTAGTCCTAATATTGCGAAATTAATGAAAACTTACCTTAAAATTTATTGATAAGTGCCTGCATTTTCATATATAAAACAGAATCATGTTTATTCATTTTGAATCATATTAAATTTATAAATAACAGTTTTAAGTCAACTTGTTTCATATAATTATTTATTATCGATAGTTAAATAAATTGAATATGCCATACAAAATAAAAATAAAATATTTGATCATGTTCAAGGTAGATTTTTGGTAATATATGTAATTATAGTTTGTTTTCAAACAATTCAAATGAGGAATAGTTTTATTTAAATATTCAATCCTTTGGATTTAAATAACTATATAATTAAAAATTAATAATAATTATAATAAAAATTAAAATGGAGGATTCCCTAGAGCTATAAAATTTCGAAAAGCAATTAAATAAATTCCTTGGTAACATTAAAGATTCTTACTTTAGATGTGCATGCAAGACAAAATTTGTAGTATTCAGCATCCATGACATAGCAATAATGTAAATAGATTAAATCATTGAAGTTTTATTGAAACATAAGACTTTTATCCAAGAAGTGGTTTAATTTCTCAAAAATTCTAAAGATATTTTGAAATCCCAAAGAGAGGAAAATTTATTCCAGAATTAAAACTCTGCAAATATACGACTTTAACAGATTTCATGAAATGAATTTAGTGTTAATAAAGTAGTTGTGGAAATCTTTTCACAGCAAAATTACCAAGAGAAAATACAAGAAATAAAAGCATAAGTTGAAGTATTTTTCAAGAAGAAAATCAAAAACTAAGGATACAGTAAGAACTAAACGAAGATATTTCAAAGTTAATGCCAGAATTTAAGGGCTTTAAATAAATGTCAAATTTGATTAAAGGTGCAGTTTTGGAGAATATCAAGTCTTTTTATCCTCGTCTTTTATAAGCGATTCATAATTATAATTTAATTGATAAAATGTTAGTAATTTAAGCAAAAAGAGAAAAAGATCTTAATAGTCTTAATCCTGACCCTGGCAACAACATAGACAAAGATATTATGAATTAAAAATACATCGTGATATAGATTAGACTTATTATGGAAAGTACATTTTGCTATTATAAATAATTCTAAAAGATTAATACAAAATCGCAATTCAAAAGAAATGTAAGCCTAACAATACTGATAAACTACTTTAAAATTTCCATTGTTATATAGAGAATAAATAAAAAAAATAATTCAATTAAAATTACTTCATCAATGAAAAGTATAAAGTTCATTTCTTAACTTCAGAATACTTTAACTCAAAAGTTTTGGGGAACAATAGTAATTTTACCTTCCTATCTGGATTCAAGGAATAAAAACAATTTTAAAAACAGAAGTATTAATTACAAAAATACCTTTATAAATGGATTACTGGATATTATTTCAAGAAGTAGCAAGCAGGTCACAAACACACACTCACAAACATAACTGATAAAAATTAATATGAATAAGATTTAACCAAAATCTTTTGCCACCAGAGTCGAACATATCTTTGATTACAATGATTTAATTTACAAATAATTTAACTTATCTTATTTTACTCTAATAATTATTTTATTTACTGAACATCAATTAAGATTAACTTTTAGTAACTCTATTTTATTTAAAAGCATTTAAATTTTTTCATTGAGTTAGTTAACTTTTGAACAAACTTTGATTGTATAGTAAAGTCTCTTATATTTTGCCAAAATAATTCTCTTTTCCCTGCTAATCAAGTAGTACTTAATTGCTTCAATAAGGGGTTTTCGGGTTTTTAAATCTTTAGTGAAACTATTTCTCTAACAAAGTTGTGAAAATATTATAGAATTTTGCAAAGTAGTAGTCCTAATATTGCGAAATTAATGAAAACTTACCTTAAAATTTATTGATAAGTGCCTGCATTTTCATATATAAAACAGAATCATGTTTATTCATTTTGAATCATATTAAATTTATAAATAACAGTTTTAAGTCAACTTGTTTCATATAATTATTTATTATCGATAGTTAAATATATTGAATATGTCATACAAAATAAAAATAAAATATATGATCATGTTCAAGGTAGATTTTTGGTAATATATGTAATTATAGTTTGTTTTCAAACAATTCAAATGAGGAATAGTTTTATTTAAATATTCAATCCTTTGGATTTAAATAACTATATAATTAAAAATTAATAATAATTATAATAAAAATTAAAATGGAGGATTCCCTAGAGCTATAAAATTTCGAAAAGCAATTAAATAAATTCCTTGGTAACATTAAAGATTCTTACTTTAGATGTCCATGCAAGACAAAATTTGTAGTATTCAGCATCCATGACATAGCAATAATGTAAATAGATTAAATCATTGAAGTTTTATTGAAACATAAGACTTTTATCCAAGAAGTGGTTTAATTTCTCAAAAATTCTAAAGATATTTTGAAATCCCAAAGAGAGGAAAATTTATTCCAGAATTAAAACTCTGCAAATATACGACTTTAACAGATTTCATGAAATGAATTTAGTGTTAATAAAGTAGTTGTGGAAATCTTTTCACAGCAAAATTACCAAGAGAAAATACAAGAAATAAAAGCATAAGTTGAAGTATTTTTCAGAAGAAAATCAAAAACTAAGGATACAGTAAGAACTAAACGAAGATATTTCAAAGTTAATGCCAGAATTTAAGGGCTTTAAATAAATGTCAGATTTGATTAAAGGTGCAGTTTTGGAGAATATCAAGTCTTTTTATCCTCGTCTTTTATAAGCGATTCATAATTATAATTTAATTGATAAAATGTTAGTAATTTAAGCAAAAAGAGAAAAAGATCTTAATAGTCTTAATCCTGTCCCTGGCAACAACATAGACAAAGATATTATGAATTAAAAATACATCGTGATATAGATTAGACTTATTATGGAAAGTACATTTTGCTATTATAAATAATTCTAAAAGATTAATACAAAATCGCAATTCAAAAGAAATGTAAGCCTAACAATACTGATAAACTACTTTAAAATTTCCATTGTTATATAGAGAATAAATAAAAAAAATAATTCAATTAAAATTACTTCATCAATGAAAAGTATAAAGTTCATTTCTTAACTTCAGAATACTTTAACTCAAAAGTTTTGGGGAACAATAGTAATTTTACCTTCCTATCTGGATTCAAGGAATAAAAACAATTTTAAAAACAGAAGTATTAATTACAAAAATACCTTTATAAATGGATTACTGGATATTATTTCAAGAAGTAGCAAGCAGGTCACAAACACACACTCACAAACATAACTGATAAAAATTAATATGAATAAGATTTAACCAAAATCTTTTGCCACCAGAGTCGAGCATATCTTTGAATTACAATGATTTAATTTAAAAATGATTTAACTTATCTTATTTTACTCTAATAATTATTTTATTTACTGAACATCAATTAAGATTAACTTTTAGTAACTCTATTTTATTTAAAAGCATTTAAATTTTTTCATTGAGTTAGTTAACTTTTGAACAAACTTTGATTGTATAGTAAAGTCTCTTATATTTTGCCAAAATAATTCTCTTTTCCCTGCTAATCAAGTAGTACTTAATTGCTTCAATAAGGGGTTTTCGGGTTTTTAAATCTTTAGTGAAACTATTTCTCTAAAAAAGTTGTGAAAATATTATAGAATTTTGCAAAGTAGTAGTCCTAATATTGCGAAATTAATGAAAACTTACCTTAAAATTTATTGATAAGTGCCTGCATTTTCATATATAAAACAGAATCATGTTTATTCATTTTGAATCATATTAAATTTATAAATAACAGTTTTAAGTCAACTTGTTTCATATAATTATTTATTATCGATAGTTAAATAAATTGAATATGCCATACAAAATAAAAATAAAATATTTGATCATGTTCAAGGTAGATTTTTGGTAATATATGTAATTATAGTTTGTTTTCAAACAATTCAAATGAGGAATAGTTTTATTTAAATATTCAATCCTTTGGATTTAAATAACTATATAATTAAAAATTAATAATAATTATAATAAAAATTAAAATGGAGGATTCCCTAGAGCTATAAAATTTCGAAAAGCAATTAAATAAATTCCTTGGTAACATTAAAGATTCTTACTTTAGATGTGCATGCAAGACAAAATTTGTAGTATTCAGCATCCATGACATAGCAATAATGTAAATAGATTAAATCATTGAATTTTATTGAAACATAAGACTTTTATCCAAGAAGTGGTTTAATTTCTCAAAAATTCTAAAGATATTTTGAAATCCCAAAGAGAGGAAAATTTATTCCAGAATTAAAACTCTGCAAATATACGACTTTAACAGATTTCATGAAATGAATTTAGTGTTAATAAAGTAGTTGTGGAAATCTTTTCACAGCAAAATTACCAAGAGAAAATACAAGAAATAAAAGCATAAGTTGAAGTATTTTCAAGAAGAAAATCAAAAACTAAGGATACAGTAAGAACTAAACGAAGATATTTCAAAGTTAATGCCAGAATTTAAGGGCTTTAAATAAATGTCAGATTTGATTAAAGGTGCAGTTTTGGAGAATATCAAGTCTTTTTATCCTCGTCTTTTATAAGCGATTCATAATTATAATTTAATTGATAAAATGTTAGTAATTTAAGCAAAAAGAGAAAAAGATCTTAATAGTCTTAATCCTGTCCCTGGCAACAACATAGACAAAGATATTATGAATTAAAAATACATCGTGATATAGATTAGACTTATTATGGAAAGTACATTTTGCTATTATAAATAATTCTAAAAGATTAATACAAAATCGCAATTCAAAAGAAATGTAAGCCTAACAATACTGATAAACTACTTTAAAATTTCCATTGTTATATAGAGAATAAATAAAAA